>JZKD02S2436460.1:0-21730 GCA_000966675.3 Picea glauca
TAAAATATCATATAATTTATTGAAATATCTATAATATTTTAGTATGGTTTATCATGGTTGAGTATGTTGGATTATCACCAAGAACCATGGTCTACTATGGTTGAATTTGATTGACCATGGTTGATTATAGTTAACTATAGTTGAATATGTTTGACTATGGTTGACGATGGATGATTATACTTGAGATTTATTCAAAGTGATTAACCATGTTTGAACGTGGTTAGCCATCGTTAAGCATGTTTGTACATGCTTCACTATGGTTCAAGATCGTACTATGGTTGACGATCGTTGATTTTGATTGAATATGGTTGACGATAGTTAAGTATGGTTGAGAATCCTTAACCATGTTTGACTAAGGGTGGCTATATTTAACCATGGTTAACCTTAGTTGAGTATGGATGATCATGTTTGACTATGGTTAACTATATATAACAATGTTTGCCTATAGTTGACCATCGTTGACTATGGTTGACATTGGTTGACCATGGTTGTGTACAGATTAGCCATGTTTGACCATGGTTTTGCATGGTTAACCATGTTTGGCTATGTTTGACCACAATTGACTATGGTTGGCCATGTTTTACTATGGTAGACTTTAGTTGATTATATTTTACTATGATTGATTATGGTGGAATTTGTTTGACTATGGTTAACTTTAGTCGTACATGTTTGACTATGTTTGATCACATTGACTATGGTTGGCTTAGTTTGACCATGCTTGAATTTGGTTGACTATGTTTGACTATGGTTGACCATGTTGACTATTGTTGACCATAATAATTTTGGTTGATGATGGATGACTATGTTTGACCATGTTTTTCTATGGTTGTCTTTGGTTGACTTCGATTTTATTATGGTTGAACATGGTTGACAATGATTAACCATGGTTAACTTTGGTTGACTATGGTTCACTATGGACGACTATGGTTGACCATGTTTAAATGTGGTTGACTTTGGTTGTCCATGGTTCTCTATGGTTGCCTTTGGGTTACTATGGTTGACCATGCTTAACTTTGGTTGACTATGATTCACTTCGATAGACCATGGTTAGATATGGTTAGTCATGGTTGGCTATGGTTGACCATGCTATTGTGTTTAATCGAGATTTACTATGGTAATGTCACATTGTGATGTTCATCATGGTTGACTTATGTTGAATTTTTCTGTTTATCAACAGTTGTGTCACATTGCAATGCTCATCTATGTTGACTTATATTGAATTGTTATGATCCTCGATGGTTGTCTTACAAGGTGGCATTCATTATGATTTATGTCACCTTGTGACATTCGTTAAAGGTTATATTTCAGTGCACTTTTCTTAAATGGTCATGATGCATTATGATATTCATCTTGGCCAACTTATGTGGAATTGCTATGTTCCTCAATGTTTATGTCACATTGTGACATTCATATAGGGTTTTGTCACATTTGTGATGCTCCTTAATGGTTATGTGATCCAGGTGGATATTGGTGACCACCCACCTTTTCCAACTGGCTCAAACAGTTTTCTAGCAAATTTGGTAATTTACTATTTTTAGCAGTTTTTAACTTCCGGGGTCATTTTGAGGGACTAAATGAAGGTTTTTCAGGATCAAGATTTTTAATGAAAGCCAAAGGCTCTAATTGATCCCCCAAAATGAATCTCCTCAATGATACCTTTCGAACGAGTTATCGTGTGCCCCAAGTGGAGATCGTATGCAAAAGTTATGACCACGGGAAGTTGATGTACTAACTTACCCAAATGAGGCCCACATGACTTTTGGCGCTTCATCTCCTAGGGTTAGGTTTTTGACATTCATGTTTATTGTAAAAAGGCCTTGAGAGCCTCATTGTAATCATCTTCTTGCGAATGAGCGTAGCTGTCATATCTCTTCTCAGAGATAAACCGCCACCATTCCAGCAAGCTTGTTTTCCACTGCATTTTATAGTTTCAACTTATTTCCTTATTGAATAGAAAATCAGTTTCACTGTATCTCTGTTATTCTGTCTTAAGCATCTTTTAATAATCTGTATTCATTTCATTCTGCTCATAAAATCTGGATCATTATGTCACATTATGAGATTCATCTTGTGGACTGATGTCAAATCGCAATGGTTTTGAAAGGTTATGTTGCATTGTAAAGTTCATGAAAGGATATGTTGGATTGTGATGTTCCTCAATGGTCATGTAGCATTGCGACATTCTTCTTGGTTGACTTATGTCAAATTGTTATGTTCAAGAATGGTGATGTTACAATGCAACGTTACTCAAGGGTTAGGTTAGACTGCAACGTCTCACAATGGTGTTTTCGTGTTATGATGTTTATCATGGTTTACTTATGTTAAGCATTGTTGTATTTAGTTGGATATGGTTCACTATGGTTGATTTTAGTTCACCATGTTGATTATGGTTAGTGATGGTTGACTATGGTTGACCATGTTGGTTATGTTTAACCATGGTTTACTATGGTAATGTTTCATTGTGACATTCAACTTAGTTGACTTATGTCAAATTCGTATGTTCCTCAATGGTTGTGTCACATTGTAATGTCCATCAAGTGTTATGTCAGATGCAACATTCCTTAAGGGTTATGTTGGATTGTGATGTTTGATTATTATTATGTCACAATGCATCATATATCTTTGTTGACTCATGTCAAATTGCAGCATTCCTCAACGATTACGTCACATTGCGATGTTCATCAAGGGTTATGTCACCTTATAGCATTCATTAAGGGTTGTGTCTGAGTGTGATGTTCCTAAATGGTTATGGTGCATTGTGATATTCATCTTAGATGGCTTATATGGAATTTATATGTTCCTCAATTGTTATGTCACATTGTGACATTGATAAAGGGTTTTGTCTCATTTGTGATGTTCCTTAATGGTTTTGTCGCATTGCAACATTCATTTCACTCAAATTATGTTGAATTGCAGTGTTTTTGAAGGGTTTTATCACATTGTGATGTTTATGAAAGGATACGTTGGGTTGCAATGTTCATCAATGGTTATGTAACCTTGCAACCTTCTTCTTGGTTGACTTTTGTTCCTTAATGGTTATGTCACAATGCAATGTTCCTCAAGGTTTAGGTTAGATTGTGACATTCCTCAATTGTTATTTTGTATTATGATGTTCATCATGGTTGACTTATGTTAACCATGGTTGTATTTAGTTGTCCATGGTTGACTATGGTTGACTTTGGTTTACTATGGTGGACCACGATTCACTATGTTTTACTATGGTAGACCATGGTTGACTTTGGTCGAATATGAATGAATTTGGTAGACCATGGTTGGTCATGGTTAATTGTTATGTAACTCAATATATTTGAAAATAAATCAAATTCTTAATCTTGAGAATAACATAACATATCTACAGTAGACATGAAAAGAATGAACATGAAAGAGAATTGTAGAGAAAACCCTTTCAGTTAGGGTAACACCATTAACAATTCCTTAAGGAAGGAAAGCGCTCCACAATCAATGATTTCTTAACTATTACAATATTCTTCATAATGACCCATTGCATTGCTTATACTTATTTATATAGTATTATCTACCTCCTAAGAACATTCTAGAGAATGAAATTTCTAGTAGGTGGAACCTTCTAATAAATATTCTTACATTTATTGATTTCACACTACTACATAGTCCTTATTTACTAGAAATGGCCTCTGTACATAGGAATACATATCCATCCATCTATTATTAATCCTCTTGGCTACCTCCCTAGGTACCCCATATTACCCCCCCCCAGGTACACTACATTCCATCCATATTCGTGTGTTTCATCCTTGAAACATGGGAAGAAGCCATACAATATGATTGGCTAAGTAATGTAGCCAGTTGTTACCAAGCATGAGCATCCATCCATCCTAGTGAAATGTGAACAACTACTTCCATCCATGGGGTCCAACTACTTCCTTATTGTCGTGGATTGTATTATGATTGTTTCTTGTTGTGCATTGTTGTTATTCCTCCATGTACCTCTCAATTGATTTCATTTTCGATGCCATGTTGATCCATAATAATTTTTTTGATTCCCACACCCTTGACTTGATGACTATTGTTTTTCCAAGTGGCATGGGTGGAGATATAAGTCATCCTTAGCTCTAGGTTTGTTGGATTTGTATTCTTCAACATGGTGTTCCTTTGAGTCTTTTATCTCCATGGCTTCCTTTTTATTCCCTTCCTTGGGATTTTATTCATATGCTTTTGCAGGCTCTCCTTTTGATTCAACCTTGGACTCTACAATTATTTTCCCTACAAGAACTTGTTTAAGTTCCCTCGTGGGCCCTTATTTCTTACTAAGAGACATATCCCTTAGTGTGATTTTTTTTTCTTATACCAAAGCTTTATAAACTTCTTTTGCACATTAATATTCGTTGTACCACTTGATTCCATCCAAGGATATCCAAGAATATTATCCGCCTCATTCATATATATGACATGAAAATAAAAATGCAACACATTTTATCCATTGCGAGCTTCAAATATTTAAAAATTTGAGCAATATCACCCTCAACTTGTGTGTTTTGGATATGTTTCACATGAACTTGCAATATATTAGTCAAGTGAACATTGATGAAATTATGTTGGCAACTAGGGTTGATAGAAACGATGACCTTCGCTTTATGAATACATCCATGAACTTGTAATATAGATTTTCCACATGAAAATAAACCCTTGGTGCTTACTTTATTATTCTTATTACCGTAAAACCATTTATCTAAAATTACTTATTCAAATGTTTCATCTGGAAGTTCCATCATCTTGTCATAGTTAAACAACCTCCACCATATGGTTGAATCATCTTTTGAATTAATACTTACAAAAAATTCCAATTCTTTCACCATACTAACTTCTTTTTTCCTTATATATTCTTCAATACTAGGACTATCATCTTTTCTTGTTAAATCCATCTTTTTTGTGAAAACCCAAAAATAGAACTAGGGTTTTAAAGAAAATCACTTACTTTTCAATGGAGCTCCTTGAGCTAGCTAAATTAAAATGGGCATAACTACGACAATACTTCTCTAATTAGATGTTATGACCACAATCATCAAATGCCACAACCACTTTGCATCTACTTGAACTTGTTTGTCTTTGTCAAAACATATCTAATTTGTGAATCAATCGATCGTCCCCCAAAAAACCCTAAAACAACTGATTTTAAATCAAAGATTAATCCACTTCCCTGAATTTGATTTGGATGATTTTTTTTCACTTGGAATTTTTATTGAGAAAAAATCAGATTTGCAACTAGTTTCTTCAAACTCTGCACAAAAAGTTTCAGACATTGATCTGAAGTTTGTTGCCCTCTTTTTTACCATGAAAAATCTGCAAAAAAAGAAAAAAAAAATTCCATTTTTTTGCCCAAAAAAGATCTCTGATACCAATTGTTATTTAACTCAATAGATTTGAAAATAAATCAAACACTTAATCTTGAGAATAAGATAACAGGTATACAATAGACATGAAAGGAATGAACACACAATAGAATTGTAGAGAAAACTCTTATAGTAAGGTAACACCATTAATTATTCCTTAAGGAAGGAAAACACTCCACAATAAATTCTTTCTTATTTATTACAACATTCTTCATAATACTCCATTACATTTATTATACTTATTTATATAATGCTATCTACCTCCTAGGAACATTCCAGAAAAGTAACTTTCTAGTAGGTGGAACCTTCTAGTAAGGCTTCTTACATTTATTTCTTTCACACTACTACATAGGCCTTATTTACTATAAATGGCCTCCATAAATAGTAACATGTAGCCACCTATATATTATCAATCCCCTCGAGTACCTCCCTAGGTACCCCATATTACTCCCCTTGTGTTCTCAATAGATATGAAAATGGAAGATAAACATTAACTTGAAAATAACACAATAGATCAACACAATATAATAAAATAATGAAGTCATATAAGAATTGTAGAGAAAACCCTTGAGGTAAGGTAACACCATTAATTGTTCCTTATGGAAGGAAATGACTCCACAAGCAATGTTTTCTTATCTATTATAATATTCTTCACAATACCCCATTACATTGCTTATACTTCTTTATATAGTATTATCTACCTCCTAGGAACATTCTAGAGAAAGAACTTACTAGTAGGTGGAACCTTCTAGTAAGCCTTCTTACATTTATTGCTTTCACAATACTACATAGGCCTTATTTACTAGAAATAGTATCCATACATAGTAATACATAACCACCTATCTATTATTAATCCCCTTGGGTACCTCCTCATGTGCCCCACATTACCCCCTTAAGCACACTACATTAACTATGACTAACCATGTTGACATATGTTGAGCATGGGTACCCATGGTTGACTATGGTTGTGTCACAATAATTATGTTCATTTTAGTTGACTTATGTCAAATTACTACATTCCTCTATGGTTGTGATGCATTCTGAAATCCATCAACAATTACATTGCACTGTGATGGTCATCAAGGGTTATGTTCAATTGCGATGTTCCCCAATTCCTATGTCACATTGTGACATATATAGATTCATTATGGCATCCCTCCATGGTTATTGGATTACGACATTCATCCATATTTGTGTCACATTGTGATGTTTAGCTTCATTGATTTATGTTAAATTGCTACATTCATTAATGACTATGTCATATTGTGACATTCATTAAGGGTTATTTCACCTTGTGAAATTCTTCAAGGGTTATGTTCCATTATGATGTTCATGAATGGTTATGATGCATTGTGATGTTTTCCTTGGACGATTTATGTGCAATTTTTACGTTCCTTAAATGATTATGATTATGCCAAATTTTTGTTGTTCCTTAATGGTTATGTTGCACTGTGACATTCATCTTGGTAAATTATGGTTGACCATGTTGGTTACACTTAACCATGGTTTACTATGGTAATGTTGCATTGCAACATTCATCTTGGTTGACTTATGTCAAATTGTTGCATTCCTCAATGGTTGTGTTGCATTGCGATGTTCATCAAGGGTTATGTTGGATTGTGATGTTCCCTAATAATTATGTCACATTGTGACATATGTCTTCATTGACTTATGTTGAACAATTTTATACATAGTTAACCACAAATAAAATGGTAACTAATCCACCAAAGATCTTATAATATGCCGAGTCTCCTAGGGGAAATTTATAAGAGGATGTTTGTCCTTGAATTTTATGGAATAAGTATAACATTAAAGAAATGCTAAGTTTGTCTATTTTATTGGTTAGTGTTCATTTTTAATAATTTTTTAATTAACTATAAATATGTCTAAAAATGTATAAGAAGATAATATTAAAATTTTATCTTTTATAAAATTAAGTGGCTATATTTTAGATTTTTTCTAGTTTGTTATCATTGAAATTTGACTCAAAGTTGTAATTTTGGATTTGATGAATAGTGTCAAAAAATGATTTTAGCCTATTCAACATTATTGTGCAATGTTAATATCTTATATTTATAATTTCATGAATTAAAAACGATGCTTGGAAGATTTGAAGCTAAAAATACCAATTTTCCTTCCCATTATTTTAAGTGACCAAAAAAAGGTCAATTCTTAACATATTTAAAATAAAATTATATTTCTAAATAAGAACAAACTCTTACAAAATCCAATGAATACACCCACATTAAATCACAATTTAAAAATATTTGTTATAATATTGACCTTCATGACCTTTTAACCCATCAAAATTATGGTGATTTACAAAGGATTGTCTTAAATCTTTTTGAGCATATAAATCAAATTCTAAAGAAAAACAAGTAATTCCTTACATTTCTAAGGTGTGATATGTTAGAAAACACAGGTATTCCAACAAAAGACGAAAAACATTTAGTAACCACTCACACAACTAGATCAAATATCAACAAATCAATGTTTCACGTGGTAAAACTCCTATAGGGAAACATCCACGGCCCCAATCAACATGGAAAATTGGAGCAATTTATTAATGCAAAAGAAAAATTTACAGAGAAATTTTACATGAGAATTTCTCACAATTTATCATTGACAATTGAAATTGAGAGCAGTAGAGATGAATATTTTTGAACATATCGGGGTCGAATTCATCATTTGAAATCATGAATGGATAGAGTCAAATTTTATCTCGTGTGTGTAGGAGGAAACAAAGGTCAATACCATTAAGAAATATAGTTCAAATCCATTTGTAAACTCTAAGGAACAACTACCGTCTGATCAAGGTAAGGAGTTAACCATGATCGTCATTTTGTTTCGAGAATTGTGCCATCAGATCAGATCAATGGAGCAAGGATCCACCGTTGATCATGAAAGCATCAACATGACCCATTGACAATATCGTGGAATAAGTAAGTTTAGTCGACAATGGTTATTAGATATGGAGTGGGGCTTTCCGAGATCAACGCCCATAATCAAGATCCAGACATCGGTGTATCGTCCCACGGCGTAAGTTTAAAACAATTGCAAAATATTACCCAGTACCCCAGTACCCCCATATCTGATCTACTCGACATCTAGATTCCGCGACAAAGGTTCCATTCTACTGGCATATCTGCCTAGGATATATTGTTAACAAGTGTGAAGTAGTGTCGGTGCCCCAAAGTTCTGACCCACAGGCTTTGACTCTATATCGGGTTCCCCGCCATATCATCCTATCGACATCCCGACCATCGAAATAATTTGTGAGTTGCAATAATTGAACATCCGGTATACCCAGTACCTGGTACTCCGATATCGAAGTTCCAACTATCAAGGTTCTGTCATACCAAACCAGAGAAATAACAAAGAGTGTATGTTGTGAGTATGTGATTGTTGGTATGAAGACCCGACCCAGTAATCCCATGGTCACATCCTGCGGTTATATGGAGAAGGAGTGCCAAAGAATACATGCTCAAATGAATAAGCTCGTGGTTATAATATGTGGTCACGTGGAGATTTAGAGCCCGAGGATAAGTGCTCAAGTGATAGGCATTGGTCACATCACTTGGTCCTGTGATCTAAAGAAGTTTAACACCGTAACAAAGAGGGCTTATGACAAGCACTTCTTTTCAATGCTCTATGTATTTGTAATGTGATTCGGATGGGGATACTACATTATAGAACGTGATATATGGTCAAGGGTTTAGAATCGTTGTGAAAATTCTTAGAGCAACCATGGATTGAAGCTACTAGGAGAGTAATTTAGGTATAGTCTATGTATGTGGCTTTATAGACCGAGAGGTCATCACTTAAAAACATTATTAGGATATATTGCACACAATCTTCTAAACAATTATTATTTTATTGGCTTTAACCTTAAAAATAGCTTGTATAGATAGGCATTGGCATTCTCTCATTTCTCTAGAGATCTAAGTGTAAATTCAATATCAATTAGCAAAGCAATTGTCAAACATTGTTGGGTCTATCCATGTACATGTACAGGTTTTGATTTCAAAGAATAAAGTTGATAGGCAAGAGCAAGTAGTAAAAAAGTTTTGGTTCAAATTATCACACATTGTAAATTATGCAAGCATTTACTTTTCATATACAAAGTTTTACTTGTATTTTTTATTCTCTTCATATCTTATGATTTTTTTTTTAAACTTGCAATAAACCTTTGGGTATTGTTAATGCTATATTTCTTAAAAGTAATTTGTTTTCATTGTGTTCAAACTTTTCATTTTTTTTTTCCCTTTTATATGTATTTCTTTGAAAAGTAAATATGTAAATTAGTTGCATTATATCCCTAAATTAATGTATATAGTTAGCAAAAGATCCATTAGATAGTAACTTGATTTGGATTTTTGATAGATCTATTCCTTTTCCAATTCCATTTAAAACCCTAATATTGTAAACACAATAAATGAATTTTGTTAACAATTCATATTCTTCGAAACCATGAAGAAGTTACATATATATTATAATCATACCTCATGTCCTTATTGAAAACACAATTTATATATAAAAATGTGCATCTATGTATCAATCAAATATAGAAAACCAAAATTGATAAGTTCATAAGCATCAACATCAAAAGAATTTGAATACAAGTATGAATCAATAGTTTCTGCAAACAATATTTAGTTATAGTGTTTAGGCTTGCAACCATGGATAGTTTCATGGGAATAAAAAATGTTCACCCGATCAAGATAAATACCCAAAACTCGTAAAAGATTGTCAAGTTGAGAGCCAAGATCATGCAAGTGTAAGCCAAATTATGTAGAGCCTCATCCTCACTAGACCTATAAGAAGACTAAGGGTTAACCCTAGACATGATGATGGAAAATCAATTGAATTACCCAATATGTAGGTAGATTTGCATGTTAAATTTTTTCCGAGGAGGAGAATAAGCATGTAAATTCCTGCCCATGTTGGTCAAGAAGAAGCCAATTCCACATGAGGCAATGGGTGAAAGTCCATAATTGAAAAACCTTGGACACATCCACTAATCATGATGGCTCGGCCATCCATTAAGAAAAAAACCCTAGACTAGTAGTGGAATGAGAAATAGGGTGTGTTCCCATTGAACCTAGGTAAAAAAGTAGCATGAAATTATCTTTTTTAGTAGAGGAATTACAAGTGAAACTGTAGGTCATTTTCTTGTCATGAATTTTTGGGAAGTACCAAACCAAGAAAACTCCTTCATTTAGTGAAGGAAAATGAAAAATTAACCAATCTCCTCATGGTTATACATACTTGGTAGATAAACCTAGCAATGGTGCATGTCACCTCACTTTCACCAAACCTTCTTTTGAATAGGGAAAATAGATTTTCATTGGGAAAATATACTATGATTCAGATGAGTATTGTTGGTGGGTTTTATCACAAGGAAGTGCCAAAATGCCTACTTTGATTTGTTGTACTCTTAAAGGTACATGAATTCAAAATAGAGATGAAATAAGGATTCATGCATGCAACACCACAACTCTTATGAAAACAAAAGAAGCAAGTAATATATTTTGAATTCACCTTTAGCAAATATAATATTTAGATCATAATAAATAATATAAGAATAATCAAATTTGTATTGATCCAATGGAAAATATATGACTTAAAACACACGTAAATAATAGTGTGGTTGAGGAACGATCAACTAACCTTCCTAATGATCCCCCAAGACAAAAATACTATGATCAAGGAAGGGTTATTCAAACCTTCCTTAATCTCTCCCTCAATGCAAATACCATGCTTTAGAAAGTGTTTCTTGACACTTCCATGGGTTGAACAACCCTTACCTGTGTTGCTTGAAGTAGGGTTGATCATCCCTTCCTTAGGCTCTCCCTCGAAAAGAGTATTATGCTTTAGAAAGGGTTAACCAACCATTACACATTCTCTCCACAATCAAAATACTATGCTCAAGGAAGGTTTCGTCAACCCTTCCTTATCTTATCCCTTGACAATAATGCTACGCTTGAAGTATTGACATACCCTTCCCTATGCTCTCCTCCAATGAATATATTATGCTCAAGGAAGGGTCAATCGACCCTTTCCTGTTCTCCCCCTTGAAGAAAATACTGTGCTTCAAAAAGGGTCATTTGACCCTTCTGTTGGATCCTTATCAACATGAATACTATTCTTGAGGAAGCTTCATAAAACTATTCAAGTTTGTTCTTTGACAATTTCAAACTTAAGAAATGTTATTTTATTTTTCCTTGTTTCAATTTTATTAGATGCATTTATTAATGTTCTTTTAGTAATTTGCAAGTTCATATAATCTATATCTTAATATTCTATAAGGTACTAGTTTTTATCTTTCCTTCATATTGCATCACCATCTAGGTTTAGAACCTTGGCTTAGAACCATAGAACCATAGATCGGAAATATAAATATCCCACCTTTTATTTGGGGGAAACTTGGCCTTAGACTCGATAACTTGGATCTTCTCAATAAATTATTCAATATGCATGTCCCTCTAGAAAAATGCATGAGCCGAATTTCATTTGGCTCATCTGAGTTGCAATCTTCTATTTGAGTTAATGCATGTCTACAAAATCGCTAAAATCCCCTTTAACTTTTTTTACCAATCTATATTTCTCCTGAAGTATGACCTACCCCATCTAGATGCTAGAGTGTCACTTTAAAATTATCCTCTTGGTTGTACATGTGTTACACCTTGAACATGAACTTAACTAGACAACTTCACCACCAAAAATGTTTTGTGATATCTTCATCTAAAGATTGTAAGTGGGTCTCTACGAGTTTCATGGTGGTGGAAACAATTGTTCCCTAGAGGTGTGTGGCCCTTTGTTCCGAAGGGTTTATATCCCCCTCTTGATCTTGAAATATTGGGTTGAGGTATAAGGATTCAAGTTCCCTAACTCATTTTCCCTTCAAAAAATACTTCATTTCATTTATTAAATCTTCATCTAGCTATTCCTTTGTCACATGAGATTTGGATCTAGTCCTTAACGTTTTTTGTAGTTTCTTAAAATATACTAAGAATTAAAACATATCAAGAGTGAAAATTGGTTGAGCTCTCAAACCAAATTGCATTGGACCTGTAACCAAAGGTGTAGCCATTTCTGCAATTGAAATGGATTGCACCTATGAATCTAAGTAATGGAGGAAGACTCTCCAAGAGGTAAAGCCCCTATCAATTTTTAAAGAGGGAAAAAGACCCTAATAAAACCCTAAATAAAGACTTTGTACCATGATTTCAACACAAGTTGTATCATGGTTTCACTACCTACACACCTCCAAATGGTCACATGTCCATTTCATTGAATCCATCATTGTCTTGTGACTATTTCTCTATCTCCCATTCACTCTCTCCATCATTAAGAATGAAATGGTGAAAAAAAAATAGTGATAAGACAATGATCGATTGAATGAAAGGGACATATGACCTTTTGGAGGTGTGGATGTAGCAAAATCACAGTACAACTTTTGGGAGGGTAGGAAAGATGTTTCCCATTTTGCACCGGACTTCCTAGTGATCTCATCTTGAAGACACATGTCTCACTTATATGATGGTGGGGAGAGATATTGATTAAAATATAACCTTTTATGTTTTATGTATTATTCCCCATACCCCACCTCCACACCCTCATATATGAGAATGCAGGTTAGGGATAACAAGTAAAACATATTAGTTTTGACTCATCATTTCTGTCCATCACTAGTCTCATACTATATTTTATTGTCTATTCTTGAAGAGTGGGACACAAGAATTGCCCTATGGTTTGGTACACTAAGGATGAGTCTTATTATCCAAGATATGCTACAAACCCAATTGCTTGGGCTTTAAATGAGCTAATTGTAATGCATGTCATCCATTTTTGTGGCATTACACCATGAGACATGCCCTTATAATATTTCATTTAGGAGTGCAACATGGTTTTAATTAAAATGTTTGTCACATCATGGGCATGGATTTTATCCCAAGAAATGATTAGGGGATAAAATTTAATGGCTTAGGCACTATACAACATTTCTAAGAAATGGTGTGAGGTTAACAACTAAGGCCATAAGCTCTACATTTTTCTTTTGTGGTTTCATGTGGTCCATGATTATGGGACCATACCACAACAAGTTCACTTTGGTAGGAATCTTAAATAATTTAAATAATACTCTTTAATATGAAAAATACATTAATTTAAATGTTAAGGTTATTAAATGTCACATGTACATTTCACATCACTGGATTTGCTAACTTTTTTAATTAAAAATAAAAAATAAAATTAAACATTGTAACAAAAATTTACACATAGATATAAATTATCTTTTACATGTTACATTTTTTATATTTATATATTGTCATGTTCATTATATATAGCATCATAGTCACAAATATAGTTGTTAGTTATTTCAATATATGTCTTTGATTCTTTGAAGTTGTTATAAATGCTTAAATGCCTTCAAGTTGTTTGATATTATATTTCCATCTTATGTTTCCATAACTTATGAACTTTCACATTCATGGATTTTCAAAGGATATCTATCGAGGTGAGATGTCGAGACAAGAGTCTCCAAATATGCCTCACAAACTCTTTAGGCTATCCAATGAAGGAGGAAGATGAACCCCTTATTTGAATGAGACATTGAGGACGTCGAAGACCCATATATCAGCAAGGTAGGGCAACTTGGGAGGGGCAGTGAGTGACCAAAGACAATCTAGTTACATGAGGAGATTATCAAATGAATCGGTGAATAGATCATCCAAACAAAGTGCTCAAAATAGTGCTATGGATGCAACTTTCTTAGATAGGTTGCACGTTAATACTCCAACACCGTAGAATGTAGGGAATACATCACTATAAGAAAATATATTTGGTAATTTTTTATTTTTTTGTGTGTATTTATGTTTATGTTTTATATATGTTTTCTTTTAATTTTTTTATGTTTTATGTTTTTGTTAAATGTTGTAATTAGTTTAAAATGTGTCTATGTGTAGAGGATCAATTTAATGCGAGAGAATATAATGAAAAATAGAGTGGTTATCATGAAGATTCCCCTGTTATTGAAGAGGGTGAAGGTGGATTCAAGGGGCATTATCAAGAAACAAAATATTACACACCTACACCCACCTATCTCTCAGATGTTGGTGATGACCTTCCTTGGGAAGGTTATGCCAAAGCAATGACCCTCGAACGATGCTCAGGTGTTCAAAGCAGGTTGCAAAATGATTTGAGGTGATTATATCTCCCTCGAGAGAGTAAGCAAAGCTTGGAGATTATTTCGCATCCATTGCAGAACTTTATGGATGCATATCAAAACATGGGGCCAATGACTGATAGTTTTATTGATTTGATGAGGAGACGAAAGTCAGAGATGATGGGCCCCAATAAATGGGAAGTAGTAAAAAATAGAGTTTCAAAAGAGAATGCAATTTCTATGTTCAATTTCAAAGAGGAGCCAAAGAGAAAGATGTTGAAGGTGCAATATTTTAAGCACCCCAACATAACATGACATCTTCATAATATATTTTTGGAAGAATATGTGAAGTTGTTTTGGAATGATGAGGTTCCACATTACTTTTCTAGACTCTTTTATGTAGAGTTTATCATGGGCATGCACCTTGATTATACCAATGTATCATCTAGTTATTATGGGGCTGGTAAAGGAAAAACATATGATCAGAAAGGAGCATATCAAAATGTAGCATTGTAGAGGCCTCCACTGTATATTTTAACCTTGTACAATATTTACTGCAAAATTTTTTTTAGTAAAAGAACAGAAAAGATACAATGGAAAATACAAACATTACACAAATAATTTTTCGTAAGAATAACGATTGTTTACCGTAAGAGGATAACAATTCAAGAAAATCATCAATTCTAGGAAGAGGATAATGATTCTTTGCTGCAATCTTGTTCGAGGCCCTGAAATCTACACACATGCGCCATGTACCCAATTTCTTTGGCACCAAAAAAATTGGTTATCCACATGGCGATGTGTTTGGCATGATGACCCCTTTGTCAATAAATTGTTGGATTTGTTTTTTAATTTCACCATTCTCCATGAATGACATCCTGTACATACCAATGTTTGGAAGAGGACAATATAGCTGTGATTGTATCTCATGTTGGATAGTCGTTTTTGGAGGAAATCCTTTTGGTTCCTGAAACATCTCATCATATTGGTTAACAACCTCATATAAATCATATTTCAACTTTGAATCACAACCTTGGAAAGCTTCTTTTTCAACTTTGAATCACAACCTTGGAAAGCTTATTTTTCAACATTGTCTTCAGATATGAGGTTTTCTTGAGAATCAGTATCAAAAAGAGTATCTATCTTGGTATGCTTTGAAATCACCCTTATGTGGAAAAGCTATATTCTTTCTTTTTCATGTTGAGTTTCATTGAGGCTATTACTACTTGAAGAACTAGTATTTGCAATAGAATCCTTACCTTGAAAACCCATGTTGTAATCTTTGTTTCATCACCCGAATCAAAACCTAAATCATGTTGTACAGTTGCAGTAGTCTTTGGTTTCCCCTTATGGCTAAAATTTTTGGGTCTCTTTTCAGGATGAAATTTCCAACAATGGTCTTCATCATGGCCATATTTTGAACAATGTTTACATGTGAGTTTCTCTCCCTCTCTCTTGATTGGAGCATTCTTTCTTCCATTTCCCTTGAACTTCTTCTTTCCTTTGTCTCCATGAACAAAAGGTTTCTTACTGTCCTCTTGAGGTTCATTCCCCCCTCTTTCTTCCAAGTGAGTTGTTTGTACACAAACTTCATCTAGACTTGTAGGGTTAAACATAAGCATTGTGTGCCTCAAGTAGCTATGAAATCCTCCAATATATTTGAGTAAAGTTTCTTGAGAAGATAAATCTATAACCAAAATCAAAGCTTTTCTTCTAAATTCTTGAGTGTATCTTTGAACACTTTTCCCTTTAGCTTGTCTAAAGTTTTTCCAAACCATAATAGCTTTTTGCATGTATGCTAATGGATAAAATTGTCTTTTAAGTGCAACAATAAAATCATTCCAAGAGGATAAAACGTTACCATGTTTCTTCATGTCCTCTTGAGTTTTGGCTCCCACCAAATGAGTGTTGCACTATACAATCTTAAAGAAGCAAGTTGAATCTTAGTTTCATCATATTTGATCCTTTGTATCCTAAAATACACTTCAATCTAACGGATCTAGTTATCCAATTTCTCAGCATTTACCTCTCCATTGTACATAGGAAATTCAAACTTAATATCAAGCTTAAGAAAAGGAGTTTATAGAGGATTTTTACCATGTTCTTTTGGAGAATTCGGAGGTGGTTGTGAAATGGTAGAAGAGGTGGAATATGGACGTGAAGGAGGTGGAGAATCACCATTCCCTCCATTTCCCTTTGGAGTTTTATCACCACTATCTCCATTACCCTTTGGAGGGTTTGAGCTTTCACCTTGCAATATTACATTTCTTTCTTCAAATAAAACTTTCACCATCTCTGTCATATCATAGAAATATTTTATGAAAGTTTCATCCTCTAAAGGAAGAGTTTCATGACTCTCCTCATGAGCCATACTTGTGAATATCTCCTTGAAGTTTGAGGTGATTGCTTAGTTCTCCTTCTTGACAGTTGAGAAGTTGGCTCTACAAGTTGACCTTCTACTCTTGTGAGCTTCAACCTTGTAAGAATCATAAAAAAAACACTTGCAAACAATCAAACCTTCAAAAACCTATGCTATGATACCAACTTGATCTGAAGATGTAAAGGCCTAAATCTTTTTAAAATTACAAGTGAAATGGTGTGTGCTTGGTTAATAAGATCAAGTTACAAACACATAAATACTAATGAGTTTTTTTACTTAATCATGAGAAACATAAATAGCCATAAAAAACCATCATAATACACACATTAACACAGAAAAATGATAAAGGAGTTCACCCCTCTCTTGGGCTACATCTTCTGGTCCAGCTTCTAATGGATATTTTTCATTAATTCTCAAAGTGTCAAAATGAGTGCTTTACAATGCTCAGAATGAGAAATGGATGGCTTCAATGGCTCCATAACGTCCAAAAACCCCTACTTGGGCTCTTCCTGTACCTGGTTTGGCCAAAAACTAAGCTGGAATCACTCCCTAGCACTTTTTCCCAATTCTTTGTTGCCTCTGCTTGCCAAAATGCACCCAGACTCACTTAACCTGGCTCATGGGAGTTTTCCATGCCAAAAACCTAGCACATGTGCCTTCCCGCAAAATCAGGCATTATGTTGCAATGTTAGCGCGATTAACGCCCTAAAGGGCAGAGTTGTTGGTCGCATGCATCCCATATGGCCGAACCCTGGGCGCTTAAATAAGAACCATTGCAAAGGTTGGTTGTGGGGGTGACAAGTGTCCATGCGCATGGGCGAAGGACTGTTGGTGGGGATGACAAGTGGCGAGGACTGTTTGGAGGTGATTTTTAAAAAACCTCGTGCGCAAACAACAGTGTATGGTAGGGTCATATGGAAAAACGTAATGCAACAGGGGGTTGGGGCTAAGCCCCATCCTGGACCCCCCGCCAAACCATACCATATTGAAAACATATAAATTTACCATGCCATATAGGGTTAAGTAATACCGTGGAGGCAGGTTGGTAGGTAGGCCCTGCCAAGTCATCGGTGTGTCCCCCGGAGGTCGTGGGTTCAAACCCCCACAAACACAAACCCATTTTATACTTTGGATGGGGTGCCATGTGCCATCCCATGTCTAGGCCACGTGGCACCATTATATTGGTCCACTAAACTGCCATGTAACCACTTCCAGCTCAACAACTGACACATGTCGTCATCTGACAAGTTGAACTCAACTGCCACATGAACCTCTGCCATGTCACCTCTGCCACGTGTCGGTACGACCATTTTCCACTTGTCCAATACAGACATGCCACGTCGGTAGTATGGGCATGCCACGTTAGCACCTATGGACAGTCAACAGTCCACGTCACCTTGACACATGCCAGTATGGTCACCTACTACATCAACAATATGGACATGCCATGCCAGAACTGTATAGACTCTGCAGACTGTATAGTCAACAAAATTTTGTGTGTTTGGAAAAGCAGATAAAACACAACATCTCACTCATGCAATGTCTGTTTGAACCCGTTCAAGTTGCGTTGGGATCGCGAGGACGAGGCCTACACACGTGTCCATTTTGAAGCAATTCTAAGCACTTTGATTTTTGAGCATATTTTGATCCCCTCGATCAAGACTGCACAAAGAATAAACAATGTTATAAGTTTTTTTCATCAATGAATTAATAGACATACAAATTGTTACTTTGTAATTTAATCTAAGACAACTCACCGCATATGAAACTGTCAATCATGAGGGTTTCACCCTCCTCCGCGACCCCAATCTCTCTGTAATGCCACCCTACATCAATTAGAAGGATCAAGTCAAGAAAATTAAACAAATTTGTGTAAAAACAAATTAATGAAACACAAAAAATTATCATCAATGCACTATCTCAGCGTGAATATCTCATGCATCGATGGAGATTCACTGGCAAATGGAGCATTAGGTTGTACAACATGCTCCAAGACAACCTCTACTATGGCAGTCTCTGTCGATGGGGCCAAAAGTGGTGGTGGGGGTGGTTGGCAGACAAGTGGGATGCGATGGACCCTCACAGGTTGTACAAGTGATTCCAACACCCTAGGCCTGGAGAAAGGTAACCTAGAAACACCGCCCAGGTGCCCAGGGGGTGCAATGCTACTATACCTAACAAATATATTGGGAGCCTGCATACATATGAATAAAATTGAGCTATTAGTACCAAATAGTAAAATTAAAAAAATATAAACACAAACAATTTGAGAATTATACGATATTTAACTTTACACATGATACCTATGATGTTGGTGACTTGTCCATCCTAGATGGATAATCCTCGGCATTGCCTGGTGCCAAATCTTGTA
Organism: Picea glauca; assembly: GCA_000966675.3. Lineage (NCBI taxonomy): Eukaryota > Viridiplantae > Streptophyta > Pinopsida > Pinales > Pinaceae > Picea > Picea glauca. Next base: position 19,287 of record JZKD02S2436460.1, read on the forward strand.
GAAACACTAGAACATATAAAAAAATTGAGGATGTCATAAAATAAAGAAATGACTATGTTGAATCTATCAAATGTGATACATGTTGAATCTCCTGTGCATGTTGACGTTCCAACCCCTCTATCAATGTCACTGGAAGGAACCTCCTATCGAGACAGTGCAAGAAAGCTACTATGTTGCACTAGGCTACAATTCAATGATGAGATCGCTAGTTGTACATGTTGCAAGTTTTCTGCAACATGAGGATGTTGGGTAGGGGGGTCAGACCTTTTCCTGGGGGGATGAGGACCGAACACCGGGTCACCCCTAGCATGCTCTTGGTCCTCTGCAGACCCTCGACCCACTCCATGGAAGTCACCAATGTCAAATTAGTTGACATGGTTACCCATAATAAACACGGCCCATAATTTCCTCAGAAATTATAAGGGCATCTCCCTGGTATTGTAGGGAGGTTCATCAAAAACCATATACCACATATCCATCCAGTTTTGACTAATATGGGGATGGATGCACCAGTCAATGGAGATGTGTTTCCTAGTCAATGGTAGTTCTTGTCCATTTCTAGGATCCCTAAAAATAGACAATATTTGTAGTTTTGAAATGTCCAGTTCTTTGACTTGGTTTCTGTCCAAATCAGTGCTATAGTACTCATACATCCGTGCCCTATAATAAAAAATAGAGGCCAATTTCCCTTGGGAGCCTGCAATGGACTGCACAATGATGTCCAGATAAGTGGCCAAGGAGACTCTGCTAGGTTCTCTAGTCTCTCATAATTATTCCTCAAGGGTTTGTAATATAATTAACCCCTCATGAATTTCAGTGTTTACATTGTGTGGTGGTGGTGGGTTGGGGTTTGATCTTCTTGGTTTTCTTCTGGGTGGTTTAAATTGTCTTAGGGTTCCATTTTATTATATATGATGCAGTTTAAAATCTATGGCATGTAAATTAGATTCCTTTTTTATTTAAAATACAAAATCACAATTTTTTTTAATTAAGATTATTGGGAGCAAAATACTTAATTGGAATGACTAAATTGGATTAAAATTAAGAAAAATGTAACATACCTGGACATGGTGGCCCCCTCCTCCCTTTCTTTCTCTTCTCTAGCTCCACTATATTTTCCCAATGAGAGAAATGTGAGTGCGATTTGTGCACAATGGGTACAAATTGCGCTCAGGCCTTTTAAATAATTTTATCAGTAAGCACACATGCATGTTCTTAGGACCACACGTGTGTTCTTAAGAATGTGCATGCATTCCTACCACTAAACCTACGTGGAAATCCATGTAGACGTTTGGCTGCATCCAAACCTATTGTGTGTTCCTAGGAATGCGTGTGCATTCCTAAGAACGTACATACGTTCCTATGAATGCCCTTGCCACTTTTTCGACAACGAACTTCTTGCACTCACCCTATTGTAAATAAATTGATCTATAATTTGGTATATGGTTGGAAAAGTGTGCCCTTAGGGTTCAAATTTGTTGGCACATTGTATCTTTTCTTTTTGGATACCTAGCGTGTTGGGTTGAAGTGAAGTGAAATATTGTTCATTTTTTCCTATTGTAAATTAATATACTAGATTATCCCTAAGGTTGAAGTTCACGTGGATTTGGAAAAGATCAAGTGTGAAGTGAAAATTCTAAAGTCAAAATAGAAGTCATAATGCATAAATTTTTACATCTTCATCAATTATCTTATCCCACCAAACTATGATAAGGTTTAGAGCTCGTTTTTTGTGTCCATGCTTGCATTTGAGAAACTTGTTCATTTTGTCCTTCATTGGTTGGATATCCATGTTTTCCTTTGAAATTGTTCTGCAACCAATCAACTCTTTGAGCTCCTTCATTTTGAGGTCAACAATGGTGGTATGGCTAAATTTCAAATATTACCTTTTGACCTCTTCCAAGTCTTCTTCTAATTGAGCACCCCATTTAAATTTATTGTTGTTTCTCCATTCGTTGGTTTAATTTTCCTTCTACTTAAACTAAATTTAGTTGAAGTTTTACTTCTATAGTGTCCATGATGGAGTTTAGATGTTATATATTGAATCCATCACAATATTTTGATTTTTTTTTTTATTATTTGATATTCTCTAGATGTATATGATTGTGTTAATGTTTGAGTCTAGATAGTCACAAAGACCATTAGTTTAGAAGTTTTCCATGTGTTCTAGTCATAGTAAGTTGGAGGATGCCCTCTTTGTTGATGGTATTTTTTTCATATATCTCAGTGCAATATATCGTACCACTCTAATACATGTGTTATAAATAGATGTATCTATATAAATGGATCCATTATGTTTTAATAACTCTCTGATTCAATAAATGTGCACCCATTGGATAGATCTCATTATTATAAACCAAATTAATAAATAACCTTATAAATCCATTGTTAATTCATAAATTTGCAAATTACTCACTATAATCCATTACAAAGAAAAATGTATA
>JZKD02S2436482.1:11120-27697 GCA_000966675.3 Picea glauca
CTCATGTTCCTCCTCTGTCTTTGAGTAAATGAGTATATCATCCAAGAACACAATTACAAACTTGTCCATGTATTCCATGAAAACTCCATTCATCAGGCACATGAAAACAATAGGGGTATTTGATAGCCCAAATGGCACTATCATGAATTCATAATTCCCATATCTTGTCCTGAATGTTGTCTTGCTAATGTCTTCTTCCTTTATCCTCACTTGATGATAACCTGATCTCAAGTAAATCTTGGAAAATATTCTTGCACCTTCCAACTGATCAAATAAGTCATCAATCCTTGGAAAAGAATATTTGTTCTTTATGGTGACCTTATTTAACTATCTGAAATAAAAATACAACCTTAAGGTTCCATCTTTCTTCTTCACAAAAAGAACCAGTGCACCCCAAGGTGACACACTCGAGCATATATACCCCTTCCTTAACAACTCTTCGAGTTGCATCTACAACTCTTTCAACTCTAGTGTCTCCATTTTGTATTGTGTCTTAGACATTGGGGCAGCTCCTGGCACCCAATCAATAGAGAAATCAATGTCTCTCTTTGGTGGAAGTCTTGGGATTTCCCCCAAAAAATCCTCAAAATCCCTCAAGACTGGATGGTCTTCAATGCTTCCTGCCTTATCTATGTCTACCTCTTCCATATGGGCTACAAAAATACGACATCTCTTCCTCAAACTATTTTTCAATTGCATATCTGAAATTTCTGTAACTACTACAGGTCTTGGAATGCCTTGAACCTTTCCTTGCTTCCCTTCTTTATCAAGACATGTGATTGTCTTGTTGTAACATTATAGGACAACACAGTGTTTTTCTAACCAATCCATGCCAATTAGAAAATCGTATGAACCCAATGGTATGATGTTCACATCTACCTTTGTGTTGAGTCCATTCATGTCTATCAGACAATATTTATCTAGCTCATTGATTTTCCTCTTAAGCCCCGTGGCTAATTGAACTAACCAAGATTTCTTGTGTTTACTAATTTTTGAGTGAAATTTTTCAACAATGTTAGATTTATGTAACTATGGCTAGCTCCATAATCAGTTAAAATTGCTATGGGATGGTTATCAATCTTACCTTTCACTTCAATCATGGGGGATTGATATTATGCTTGCTTGTTGTCCAAGGTTGCATAAATCCTTGGCATGTTTCCTCCCATGTATTCAATTCTTTTGACCTCCTAAATGTTGTGGAAAATCCTCATTCTTTATCCTTTGTGAGGGCAATCCCTATATAAGTGATTTCCCTCACATCCCCAACATTATACATGCTACTACCTTGGCCTTTTCCCAAATGAATTTGCAGTCTTATTCTCATTTTGGGTTGATTGACCTTACTGATTTGCTTAGGAGTTGTTCTTGAAAACGGGTGGCTTAAAACCTTTTTTCCTTTGATCCTTTTTACCCTCCATTTTGTCATTCCAAGATTTTTGGAAAATTAGCCTTCTTCTGCTATGCTCATAAAGATGCTTTGCTCGCCTTATGGATTTCTCCAAATTTTTGTGGTCATCATATTGTCTATTTTAATTATATAAAGAATTCAACCCACTCAAAAACCTCTGGATTTTGACCTTCTCATCCTTTATGAATTCCACATATTTCAACAATTCAAAGAACCTCTTCTCATATTCATCCATTGTCATGCTTCCCAGCTTGAGTTCAAAGAAATATTTCATCTTCCTTTTATAGTAATGATTAGAGAAATATTTCTCTTGGAAATATCCTTTGAACTTCCTCCATGAGATCATCTTCTCATTAAGGTGCTTGGCTTGCTTAAGCTGATCCCACCACATGGCTTCCTTTCCTTGGAAGTGGTAGGTTGTAATTATAGCTTCTAGCCTTTAGAGATAATTGCACAACTAAAAATATTTCTTCATTTCCAACAGATAGACCTTGGCCTCTTCTCCTTTCCTATGCTCACCATTGAAATTTGGTGGCTTTATTTTCCTGAGTTCACCTTGCAAGATTTCTTCCTCAGGCCTTCTTCTTTGTCTCCTGACAAGAGACACACTTGGGTTGTTTCTTGGCCCTTAAATTGCATGGGTTCTTCTGGTGGATTGCCTTGGATAATTATGGTGTCTCCTCATGGCTGTAATATCCCTAGGCATATTCCATAACTCCAGTCCTCATATAAGAACCATAGTTGTTTTCCTGTACCTCTAATTTTGCAAGAAATTTGCATGTGATAATTATTGTTAGCAAATGCATACTAAAAATCATTTCATTAATTAGAATACATGTTATTCTTCATATCAATATATGAATAACAAAATGCACCAATTAAAAATATGATTCCTTAGACACATTCTTCTTCGAATCATCTCTCCGATGATTGGACTCATGCCTCATTATGATTTCTGAACGAAAAGTTACAATATTCACATACTGCAATTTCCACTCACTTACTGTTGAAAACATTACTTTATTACTTTCTGAGAATTTTTAGCACCCAATTCAAAATTATGGGTTGATATATGTCTTCTCCTCTTCAATAATTTTCTAATGACTATTTGTTTGCTCAAATATGAGTTCTGAGCTGAAAGTTATGGTCCAGAGAAGTTTAGACTGTTTTCCCATTTTATCCTTGTATGCCACATGTGTCTTCTTTCTCTTCCTGCACATTTTCACATACTGAAATTCCAAATCTCGCTCCATGGCTGTCTTCTATGGTTCACAAGATTTCCATAGATTATTCATGTGCCTCATACAGACTTCCGAGCAAGGATTTATTCCTTATGGAAGTAAATTGGTGTCGAAATTTTACCTTAACCGTTTCAATTGTAACTTTCTCATACAAGCTTTGTTTTGCGTCCATGATAGCTTGTTGGAAAGATCTCTTTGAGTTATTTTATTTAAGATGTAGAGACAAGGTGGACCAAAAGTACACCCTATTATTGTAAAAATTGATTGCTTAAAAACATCGTTTAGAGCCTCAAAATCACCTCCCCTGTTCAAGACCTTCAAAAATTTGAAAATTTCATAGAAAATTGTCTGTTTTATTGTTGTAATAGCATTTTAATCTAAGACGTTGATCTCAAAATCAAGGGGAATCTCAATTGTTTATATGAACTTTATTGACGATCAACTATCAACGTTTTCCTTTGGGTGGATGCAACACCCTACAAAAACTATTGACCGGACCTTCGACCATCATCCCTTTCCTTTGGCAACCGACTTGAAAGACATAACTAAACTGGTCAACTTAACCATCGACCATCGACCATCAATGATTTATCTTGTTTAGCCAACCACTTCATCCATTTGGCTGATCCAATCATTGGCCATCGTCCATTTCTGATTGATGTGGCAATTAAGATGACGCGACAACTACTGACATGGCCTTATATGTGGATGCTGACGTAGCATGACATGTCATCCATAGGTGTCAACCTATATGTTGTGGCATGACACGTGGATGCTGACATGGCATGACATGTCATCCTCCTCTTTTCTTCATCAATGATCGATAATTTTCCTTGGACGATCCAAACACCTCGTCAAATTGGTCAGCCCGATCATCGGTCCTCGACTATCAACGATTTATCTTGCCAAGTGATCACCTTGCTAAAATGGCCGACCCAACCATTGGCCGTCAACAATTTCCATTGGCGACTGGAACACTTTACCAATTTTCCCAACCTGACCATCGGTCGTCGATAATTTCCATTGGTGACTGAAACACTTCGCTAATTCAACCGACCCGATCATTGGGGAATTCTCTTAGCAAACTCCAACACTTAGAAATTTTGACCAAATCCTTGATGAATTTGTACCGTCAATATACCATTCAAGATGATCTTGACCGTTGATGTTCTCCAACTTCCAAATGATCGAATTTTTTTTTGGACTGTTGATCTGTCTCATTTTCCCAATTGCCGAAAATCAATCCCGACCGTCGATCTATTAGACCTTGCCAAACTTTTAAAACCTTATAAGTTTTTAAATATATTCACAATGAATATGGGCCATTGATCTCAAAATCAAATGCAATCTCGACCATTGATTCATCAAACTTCACCCAACTCTATAGTGCCCATTAAAACATGAAATTTGTCTTTCCAAGTCAAATTTTAACTTTGCAACTTTGTAGATTGATGCCTTGTATCACCTCTTCAACACTCCTAAGAAATTTACACTCAAATTTACTCACGAATTTGGGGATTTCACTCTATTTTTCTCTGTTTTTCCCCAAATTCGTCATAGAAAAAAATCTGTAATAAAAAAATTGCCCAAATTTACACTGGTTCTTGGTCCATACAAGCCTGATGTTTGAACTAGAATATTTGATACCATAATTTAACAACCCCCAGTTTAACTGAGGACCATTAGTACACGGAAAACACACAAAAATGAAATTTTCTTTGCTAACTAATTTCCTTTAGCTTACCAACAATGAATTTCACACATATTTAACTATTGTCTGATATCATAATTAAACGCATCTACAACATACTAAACATGACATGAATGCAGTTTAAATAACTCAACACATCAACATATAAATCATTCTCAAACATAGAGTTAATACACAACAATTAAACTCATAATGCAACACAAAAACAAGATAAAACACTTATCTTTCAAAAATGGTTGTGCAACTAGCTGCTTGAGATAGACATTCTACCCAAACATAGACTTTTTGTTCTAAATATCAATTCCAAGTTAACCTCGAGCTGGGGCTAGCAATCCACAAAATAGGGTGGTGTTTCACTGTCACTCACAACTCAAAAAATCCCACAACCCACTGGTATTCTCCTACNACTTTTAAAACCTTATAAGTTTTTAAATATATTCACAATGAATATGGGCCATTGATCTCAAAATCAAATGCAATCTCGACCATTGATTCATCAAACTTCACCCAACTCTATAGTGTCCATTAAAACATGAAATTTGTCTTTCCAATTCAAATTTTAACTTTGCAACTTCGTAGATTGATGCCTTGTATCACCTCTTCAACACTCCTAAGAAATTTACACTCAAATTTACTCACGAATTTGGGGATTTCACTCTATTTTTCTCTGTTTTCCCCCAAATTCGTCATAGAAAAAAATCTGTAATAAAAAAATTGCCCAAATTTACACTGGTTCTTGGTCCATACAAGCCCGATGTTTGAACTAGAATCTTTGATACCATAATTTAACAACCCCCAGTTTAACTGAGGACCATTAGTACACGGAAAACACACAAAAATGAAATTTTCTTTGCTAACTAATTTCCTTTAGCTTACCAACAACGAATTTCACACATATTTAACTATTGTCTAATATCATAATTAAACGCATCTACAACATACTAAACACGACATGAATGCAGTTTAAATAGCTCAACACATCAACATATAAATCATTCTCAAACATAGAGTTAATACACAACAATTAAACTCATAATGCAACACAAAAACAAGATAAACCACTTATCTTTCAAAAATGGTTGTGCAACTAGCTGCTTGAGATAGACATTCTACCCAACCATAGACTTTTTGTTCTAAATATCAATGCCAATTTAACCTCGAGCTGGGGCTAGCAATCCACAAAATAGGGTGGTGTTTCACTGTCACTCACAACTCAAAAAATCCCACAACCCACTGGTATTCTCCTACAACTATCCTGATCTTCTACTAACTCTCTTCCTCTCAACCTACCCAACCCAAGGAATGTACCCGTTCACTACTCTCAGTCATTGGGTGTCCCATTCGTTCATCAAGGTCTCTCTAGAACAAGTAACCAAGAATCTCTCTACTGGAAACTCAAGGGAACTCACTGCCATGAAAACTACCTACAAATAATAAAAAACACTTGTTATAGAGCAACTCACACAAGAGTTCACTCTTTAGGCCTAACAACCTAGCTATTTAGTATTTTTCTCCAAATACGCTCCATAATTCTCCCTCCATGGTTGCTCCAGCTCCAAGCTCTTCTTCCCTTCTCTTTTGTTGTTGTTCATGCAACAAAATCGATTGTCTAAAACTGTTGTAATTGCCCATACAAATTTCCTCTCTTTGGCTTCTTGCTTGACTTACACTCTTCTCGAAGCTGATTGTACTCATCCCCCATGCTCCCAATAACTATGGGATATGACTTCTTATCCCCCATGCATTCAATGATTGGGTTCTTCTATACTCAAGGGAAAAATATAAGTTATTATAATACATAACAATACTAAAATTCAAGAATGTGGGTTGAATTAATAGACATGGGTAATGCGCCCTTGGACCCCTCTCTTAGATATTGTCTTAGAGACTCCCCTCTCTAGTGGATTAATCAACCTCCATCTCTATCCATGTCCCCCAGTAGTTGGCATCACATTGTATTATAAATGTCAGAAATACAATTCACATATACATCGTTTGGCCATAGCCATACATTATATCTACATCAAGCATTAATTAAACTCGGGATTGTAGTGGGGATGTTACAATTATTCTGTATTGTTTCTTGTTCCATGGATGAGAAAAACATCTGAGATGGTATTTTGTGAGCATAACAGAGGAGGAGAGATTCTGTAGCAAAGATACAAGCCATAGTGTTAAAGGAAACTCCACAAGGAATGCCTCTTTCCTTGTAATTGCATTTGAAGAAAAGAGAGCAGAGTAACCTCACCTTCTAGCCGAGTTTTCTCCTGTAATGGGTTTCCCAAGTCATATCTTGTGTTTAATTGTGGATGGTGTGTTAGTGTTTATTTATGTTATCTATTTTTCTTATTTAATCTATTTCATACATTTGAAGCAGAAAATCTAGTAATTAAAGGATCTGAGATCTAAAGGAAAATTAACCTTCACAATAAATATTTTAGTATTTTATTAGATTTGTTGTGATGAACTATTCTAGTGGAATATCCACAAAAATTTACATGTCATATTGGTATCAAAGTAGATTTATTTTGGGTATTTGTGGAAAGTTGCAAGATCTAGGAATCAATTTAAGGAGAAAGTCACGAAACACTTTCCATGGCCGACGAGTTTGTTCATAACAACCCTCGAGATCCAACAGAGGAGATATTTGTGAGTTTGGAAGAGAAATTCCCTGACATATCTCACAGTTGTTAGGAAATGAGAAACACTTCCATGCTAAACCTAGCAAAAGAGAGGAAGAAAGATTTAATCAAGACAGTAAATGACAAAGCAAACACACAATACATAGAGATTTTACCATGGAAACCCAAACCGGGAAAACCAACATTCCTTGAGCGTTCTACTCTCTTTTTGTCTTATTCATTCATAATAAAAGGTTACATGTGTAACCATGGTCCACACCTAAGATACCATCGACATCATACCTTCTTGATTTACACAAGAACAACCCTGCAACCAATGCAACTTACATATACATTACCAACACCATCCGTGGTTATTGATTCAAGATTAGCTTTTACAGAATTATAAAACACGTTTCTATATGATTTATAGTAGGCAAACCCCTAAATAAAAGGTGCCCAAAAATGGTTACAGATCCACGCAGATTATTGGCTACAAATCCTACGCATTTTAGGATTCTGTTATAGTCGACTACTAGTCAGCCTTCATTCAGTCTTTGGTTGATTGCCACATGCTCGCCTTTCAACCTCTTGTTGATTGACCTCTTTGACATGTTGTCAATATATTTTACTTCAACTTTACCTGGTCGAACCACCTTGACCTTCGACTTGCTATCGATATCTTCAACTTCGACTTTACCTGGTCGAACCACCTTGACCTTTGACTGTAAGTCGATCTACCTCGACTAGATTTTCATTGCAAAGAATATAACAAACCAACATTCACCCACTTATTGTTTTCTTTACTGAAGTTGAGAGACCTCTAAAACCTCATTCACAGACCCAAGGAAGCAATGCCCATTGCCTCTTTGCACCAAGAGAACTTCACAACACTCACATACTTGGTAAAAGAGTCTGCTATGTTTTCCAACTTCTCTACTTTCTCCAACAACACCTTCTTGGTTTCCACCATGTCTCTCACAAAATGATATTGTACATAAATGTGCTTAGTCTTAGAATGATGAGCTAGGCTCTTGTCCATAAATATTATACTTTGACTATCGCAACTTATCTTCATAGCTCTCTTCTCAAACTCGATTCCTGAACATAGCCTTTGCAACCATATTGCTTCTTTGCTTTCATGAGTGGATGCCATGTATTCAAGTTTTGTTGTTGATAGGTCTACGACCATTTGTCGCTTACTCATCCAAATGATTGCTCCATCAAACATTTTGAACATATATCCACTGGTCAACCTCTGTCAATCCAGATCTCCAGCCCAATCGACGTCAACAAAGCCATGTATATTTAACTCACTGTCACCTCTAGGTTTTCCTTGGTAGCATATAGCATAACCTTTTGTGCCACATACATGCCTGAATACTCTCTTGACATCTGTCCAGTGCTCCTTCCTAGGTGTCGACATGGATCTACTCAACACTCCCACTGCATGGGAAATGTATCGTCTAGTGCAGACCATCACATACATTAGACTACCAACAACACTTGCATAGGGAACTCATGCCATGTCCTCTATTTCCTCCTGTGTCCTTGGAAACTATTCAACCATTAGCCTTGCTCCCATATGAATTGACACCTTCACAGGTTTGCAATCCCGCATGTTGAAACATTTCAAGATTGTTTCAATATACTTCGCCTGGTTCAACTAGAGCTTTCTAGCTGCTAGATCTCTCTTAATCTCCATTCCCAGAATGAAGTTCGCTGCACCAATATCCTTCATCACGAACTTGGAGGGTAGCTGTTTCTTCACCTCCTTTATTGCGTTAATGCTGTTTCCAATCATCAACATGTCGTCGACATACGATGCTACATATATGAAATTCCCACCTTATTCTTTGGAATATATGCAGTGATAAACTTTGCTTCTCACAAATCTCAAACTAAGGATGTATGTGTCGAAATTTTGGGGCCACATCCTTGGTGATTGATTTATACAATAAAGGGATATTTTCAGTTTGCACACCAAATATTTCTTGCCCTTTACTAAAAATCCTTTAGGTTGTTTCATGAAGATTTCCTCTTCCAGGTCCTCGTGTAGGAATGTTGTCTTCACATCCATCTGTTATATTTCTAGATCAAATGTTGTAGCCAGAGACATTAGTACTCTAATGGAAGTTAATTTTGCGACAAGGGAACAAATATCACCGAAGTTGACTCCTTCGACTTGGGAATATACTTTCTCTACTAGTCGAGCTTTGAATTTCTCAACTTGACGTATTGTGTTCATATTCTTCTTGAATACCCATTTGCTACCGACATGCTTTCTTCCACTAGGTAATTTGAATAAGTCCCATGTCTCATTCTTGTGCAAGGATTCCATCTCTTTGACCATCACATCCTTCCAGAGTTTTCCCTCTGCTGAGTCGAATGCCTCTCCGACCGACTTGGGCTCATCGTCGGTGGCAATTAACACAATTGCATAACATAATTCGGGTAGAATATAACTTTCAACTAGTTTTCTTAATCGTTCTGACCTACTTACAACTGGGGTCGGTAGCTCCACCTCTCCTTCTGATTCAATCAACTCATCTGGATCATCTTCTTCGTTCCTCAATTCAAACGGCACCTTCTCTGGATTATTCTCGGTTTGAACAATTTCTTTAGGCTCATATTTACTTCCGACTTCTATGAGGATCACATCTCAACTATACATTGTTTTCCTTGATGCAAGATCCCATATATTATATCCTTTCATTCCTTCTTTGTGTCCAATGGAAATACACTTGACTACCTTCTTTTCCATCTTGCTCCTGTTTTCCTTGTGAACATGCACAAATGCATCATAACCAAATACTTTGAGATGCGAAACCGAAGGCTTCTTACCCGAGCATACCTTATGTGGAGTCGTGTCGACTAGCGCTGGCAAAGGAGACACATTCAATAGATATTTTTCAGTTTTGAATGCCTTCACCCATAATTCTATCGTGAGCCCAAAACCACTGAGAATGCTCCTTGCCTTGTCCATCAATGTTCTGTTCATTCTCTCAATAACTCCATTTTTTCGTGGGGCATATGGTGTGGTATTTTGGCGTGCTATGCCACACTGCTTGCAATATTGATAAAATTATTTTCCACATAATTCACCATCGTTGTCATTTCTTATCACCTTAATCTTCTTACCTGCCTGGTTTTCTACAAGAGATTTAAACTCTTTTAATTTCTCAAAAACCTCTAATTTATTTCTTCCTTAGGAAATATATCCATGTCTTCTTGAAAAAAATCTTCTATGAAGGAGACATAATACAGGTATCCACCAAGTAAAGGCACCGAAACAGGGCCAAACACATCACTATGAACCAACTCTAGAATCCCATTTTCCCTTATCGCTCGATATGGGAACCTCACCCGATTTTATTTTCCATATATACAATCTTCACAAAATTAGACTTCTAAATTACATTTAGGAAAATATTCAACCATACCTTTTTTATGCATAGCTCAAAGTCATTTTTATCCTATGTGTCCCATCCTCTTGTGGCATAGCATGGTCAGGTCAACTTTACGATGAATTGTTGAGAATGTTGAAATTGACTCAGCCCGAGTCGAGTTGAGTCGACTTCAGGAACAATGATCTTGTTGCATCCAGTCGAGTCGACACTCCCTAGTAAATTGTATAGGAACAATGATGTTGTTGCATCCAGTCTAGTCGACACTCCTATGTGTCCCATANACTTTTAAAACCTTATAAGTTTTTAAATATATTCACAATGAATATGGGCCATTGATCTCAAAATCAAATGCAATCTCGACCATTGATTCATCAAACTTCACCCAACTCTATAGTGTCCATTAAAACATGAAATTTGTCTTTCCAATTCAAATTTTAACTTTGCAACTTCGTAGATTGATGCCTTGTATCACCTCTTCAACACTCCTAAGAAATTTACACTCAAATTTACTCACGAATTTGGGGATTTCACTCTATTTTTCTCTGTTTTCCCCCAAATTCGTCATAGAAAAAAATCTGTAATAAAAAAATTGCCCAAATTTACACTGGTTCTTGGTCCATACAAGCCCGATGTTTGAACTAGAATCTTTGATACCATAATTTAACAACCCCCAGTTTAACTGAGGACCATTAGTACACGGAAAACACACAAAAATGAAATTTTCTTTGCTAACTAATTTCCTTTAGCTTACCAACAACGAATTTCACACATATTTAACTATTGTCTAATATCATAATTAAACGCATCTACAACATACTAAACACGACATGAATGCAGTTTAAATAGCTCAACACATCAACATATAAATCATTCTCAAACATAGAGTTAATACACAACAATTAAACTCATAATGCAACACAAAAACAAGATAAACCACTTATCTTTCAAAAATGGTTGTGCAACTAGCTGCTTGAGATAGACATTCTACCCAACCATAGACTTTTTGTTCTAAATATCAATGCCAATTTAACCTCGAGCTGGGGCTAGCAATCCACAAAATAGGGTGGTGTTTCACTGTCACTCACAACTCAAAAAATCCCACAACCCACTGGTATTCTCCTACAACTATCCTGATCTTCTACTAACTCTCTTCCTCTCAACCTACCCAACCCAAGGAATGTACCCGTTCACTACTCTCAGTCATTGGGTGTCCCATTCGTTCATCAAGGTCTCTCTAGAACAAGTAACCAAGAATCTCTCTACTGGAAACTCAAGGGAACTCACTGCCATGAAAACTACCTACAAATAATAAAAAACACTTGTTATAGAGCAACTCACACAAGAGTTCACTCTTTAGGCCTAACAACCTAGCTATTTAGTATTTTTCTCCAAATACGCTCCATAATTCTCCCTCCATGGTTGCTCCAGCTCCAAGCTCTTCTTCCCTTCTCTTTTGTTGTTGTTCATGCAACAAAATCGATTGTCTAAAACTGTTGTAATTGCCCATACAAATTTCCTCTCTTTGGCTTCTTGCTTGACTTACACTCTTCTCGAAGCTGATTGTACTCATCCCCCATGCTCCCAATAACTATGGGATATGACTTCTTATCCCCCATGCATTCAATGATTGGGTTCTTCTATACTCAAGGGAAAAATATAAGTTATTATAATACATAACAATACTAAAATTCAAGAATGTGGGTTGAATTAATAGACATGGGTAATGCGCCCTTGGACCCCTCTCTTAGATATTGTCTTAGAGACTCCCCTCTCTAGTGGATTAATCAACCTCCATCTCTATCCATGTCCCCCAGTAGTTGGCATCACATTGTATTATAAATGTCAGAAATACAATTCACATATACATCGTTTGGCCATAGCCATACATTATATCTACATCAAGCATTAATTAAACTCGGGATTGTAGTGGGGATGTTACAATTATTCTGTATTGTTTCTTGTTCCATGGATGAGAAAAACATCTGAGATGGTATTTTGTGAGCATAACAGAGGAGGAGAGATTCTGTAGCAAAGATACAAGCCATAGTGTTAAAGGAAACTCCACAAGGAATGCCTCTTTCCTTGTAATTGCATTTGAAGAAAAGAGAGCAGAGTAACCTCACCTTCTAGCCGAGTTTTCTCCTGTAATGGGTTTCCCAAGTCATATCTTGTGTTTAATTGTGGATGGTGTGTTAGTGTTTATTTATGTTATCTATTTTTCTTATTTAATCTATTTCATACATTTGAAGCAGAAAATCTAGTAATTAAAGGATCTGAGATCTAAAGGAAAATTAACCTTCACAATAAATATTTTAGTATTTTATTAGATTTGTTGTGATGAACTATTCTAGTGGAATATCCACAAAAATTTACATGTCATATTGGTATCAAAGTAGATTTATTTTGGGTATTTGTGGAAAGTTGCAAGATCTAGGAATCAATTTAAGGAGAAAGTCACGAAACACTTTCCATGGCCGACGAGTTTGTTCATAACAACCCTCGAGATCCAACAGAGGAGATATTTGTGAGTTTGGAAGAGAAATTCCCTGACATATCTCACAGTTGTTAGGAAATGAGAAACACTTCCATGCTAAACCTAGCAAAAGAGAGGAAGAAAGATTTAATCAAGACAGTAAATGACAAAGCAAACACACAATACATAGAGATTTTACCATGGAAACCCAAACCGGGAAAACCAACATTCCTTGAGCGTTCTACTCTCTTTTTGTCTTATTCATTCATAATAAAAGGTTACATGTGTAACCATGGTCCACACCTAAGATACCATCGACATCATACCTTCTTGATTTACACAAGAACAACCCTGCAACCAATGCAACTTACATATACATTACCAACACCATCCGTGGTTATTGATTCAAGATTAGCTTTTACAGAATTATAAAACACGTTTCTATATGATTTATAGTAGGCAAACCCCTAAATAAAAGGTGCCCAAAAATGGTTACAGATCCACGCAGATTATTGGCTACAAATCCTACGCATTTTAGGATTCTGTTATAGTCGACTACTAGTCAGCCTTCATTCAGTCTTTGGTTGATTGCCACATGCTCGCCTTTCAACCTCTTGTTGATTGACCTCTTTGACATGTTGTCAATATATTTTACTTCAACTTTACCTGGTCGAACCACCTTGACCTTCGACTTGCTATCGATATCTTCAACTTCGACTTTACCTGGTCGAACCACCTTGACCTTTGACTGTAAGTCGATCTACCTCGACTAGATTTTCATTGCAAAGAATATAACAAACCAACATTCACCCACTTATTGTTTTCTTTACTGAAGTTGAGAGACCTCTAAAACCTCATTCACAGACCCAAGGAAGCAATGCCCATTGCCTCTTTGCACCAAGAGAACTTCACAACACTCACATACTTGGTAAAAGAGTCTGCTATGTTTTCCAACTTCTCTACTTTCTCCAACAACACCTTCTTGGTTTCCACCATGTCTCTCACAAAATGATATTGTACATAAATGTGCTTAGTCTTAGAATGATGAGCTAGGCTCTTGTCCATAAATATTATACTTTGACTATCGCAACTTATCTTCATAGCTCTCTTCTCAAACTCGATTCCTGAACATAGCCTTTGCAACCATATTGCTTCTTTGCTTTCATGAGTGGATGCCATGTATTCAAGTTTTGTTGTTGATAGGTCTACGACCATTTGTCGCTTACTCATCCAAATGATTGCTCCATCAAACATTTTGAACATATATCCACTGGTCAACCTCTGTCAATCCAGATCTCCAGCCCAATCGACGTCAACAAAGCCATGTATATTTAACTCACTGTCACCTCTAGGTTTTCCTTGGTAGCATATAGCA
Source organism: Picea glauca (assembly GCA_000966675.3). Classification (NCBI taxonomy): domain Eukaryota; kingdom Viridiplantae; phylum Streptophyta; class Pinopsida; order Pinales; family Pinaceae; genus Picea; species Picea glauca. The sequence continues at coordinate 25,360 of JZKD02S2436482.1, forward strand.
TAACCTTTTGTGCCACATACATGCCTGAATACTCTCTTGACATCTGTCCAGTGCTCCTTCCTAGGTGTCGACATGGATCTACTCAACACTCCCACTGCATGGGAAATGTATCGTCTAGTGCAGACCATCACATACATTAGACTACCAACAACACTTGCATAGGGAACTCATGCCATGTCCTCTATTTCCTCCTGTGTCCTTGGAAACTATTCAACCATTAGCCTTTCTCCCATATGAATTGACACCTTCACAGGTTTGCAATCCCGCATGTTGAAACATTTCAAGATTGTTTCAATATACTTCGCCTGGTTCAACTAGAGCTTTCTAGCTGCTAGATCTCTTTTAATCTCCATTCCTAGAATGAAGTTCGCTGCACCAATATCCTTCATGTCGAACTTGGAGGGTAGCTGTTTCTTCACCTCCTTTATTGCGTTAATGCTGTTTCCAATCATCAACATGTCGTCGACATATGATGCTACATATATGAAATTCCCACCTTATTCTTTGGAATATATGCAGTGATAAACTTTGCTTCTCACAAATCTCAAACTAAGGATGTATGTGTCGAAATTTTGGGGCCATATCCTTGGTGATTGATTTATACAATAAAGGGATATTTTCAGTTTGCACACCAAATATTTCTTGCCCTTTACTACAAATCCTTCAGGTTGTTTCATGAAGATTTCCTCTTCCAGGTCCTCGTGTAGGAATGTTGTCTTCACATCCATCTGTTATATTTCTAGATCAAATGTTGTAGCTAGAGACATTAGTACTCTAATGGAAGTTAATTTTGCGACAAGGGAACAAATATCACCGAAGTTGACTCCTTCGACTTGGGAATATATTTTATCTACTAGTTGAGCTTTGAATTTCTCAACTTGACCTATTGTGTTCATATTCTTCTTGAATACCCATTTGCTACCGACATGCTTTCTTCCACTAGGTAATTTGAATAAGTCCCATGTCTCATTCTTGTGCAAGGATTCCATCTCTTTGACCATCACATCCTTCCAGAGTTTTCCCTCTGCTGAGTCGAATGCCTCTCCGACCGACTTGGGCTCATCGTCGGTGGCAATTAACACAATTGCATAACATAATTCGGGTAGAATATAACTTTCAACTAGTTTTCTTAATCGTTCTGACCTACTTACAACTGGGGTCGGTAGCTCCACCTCTCCTTCTGATTCAATCAACTCATCTGGATCATCTTCTTCGTTCCTCAATTCAAACGGCACCTTCTCTGGATTATTCTCGGTTTGAACAATTTCTTTAGGCTCATATTTACTTCCGACTTCTATGAGGATCACATCTCAACTATACATTGTTTTCCTTGATGCAAGATCCCATATATTATATCCTTTCATTCCTTCTTTGTGTCCAATGGAAATACACTTGACTACCTTCTTTTCCATCTTGCTCCTGTTTTCCTTGTGAACATGCACAAATGCATCATAACCAAATACTTTGAGATGCGAAACCGAAGGCTTCTTACCCGAGCATACCTTATGTGGAGTCGTGTCGACTAGCGCTGGCAAAGGAGACACATTCAATAGATATTTTTCAGTTTTGAATGCCTTCACCCATAATTCTATCGTGAGCCCAAAACCACTGAGAATGCTCCTTGCCTTGTCCATCAATGTTCTGTTCATTCTCTCAATAACTCCATTTTTTCGTGGGGCATATGGTGTGGTATTTTGGCGTGCTATGCCACACTGCTTGCAATATTGATAAAATTATTTTCCACATAATTCACCATCGTTGTCATTTCTTATCACCTTAATCTTCTTACCTGCCTGGTTTTCTACAAGAGATTTAAACTCTTTTAATTTCTCAAAAACCTCTAATTTATTTCTTCCTTAGGAAATATATCCATGTCTTCTTGAAAAAAATCTTCTATGAAGGAGACATAATACAGGTATCCACCAAGTAAAGGCACCGAAACAGGGCCAAACACATCACTATGAACCAACTCTAGAATCCCATTTTCCCTTATCGCTCGATATGGGAACCTCACCCGATTTTATTTTCCATATATACAATCTTCACAAAATTAGACTTCTAAATTACATTTAGGAAAATATTCAACCATACCTTTTTTATGCATAGCTCAAAGTCATTTTTATCCTATGTGTCCCATCCTCTTGTGGCATAGCATGGTCAGGTCAACTTTACGATGAATTGTTGAGAATGTTGAAATTGACTCAGCCCGAGTCGAGTTGAGTCGACTTCAGGAACAATGATCTTGTTGCATCCAGTCGAGTCGACACTCCCTAGTAAATTGTATAGGAACAATGATGTTGTTGCATCCAGTCTAGTCGACACTCCTATGTGTCCCATA
>JZKD02S2436493.1:12852-27697 GCA_000966675.3 Picea glauca
TATATCTGTGTTTATGGTTGCATCTCCGATACATTTCTATTATATTATTGAATATCTGCAATATCTCTGTGCATTTCTTTATTATATCTCTGCTCTCATTTCGTGCCGAAAATAATCCGAATCAATTGTTGTGAGTACTGGGAAGCCTATGAGAGCTTGAGAGTTGACTGGCTTGGGAAGCCAAGTTCACTCTGGAACCGTCCTTGTGGATTCATAGCCCTGGCTCGAGGGTGACATTGTAGTAGTGTCTACGGTTGGGTGGAATGTCCTTGGTCTGCAGCCAATTGGTGTCATCTTTCATAAAGATAAGTGCTCTCTATTGTGATATTATTATCTGTGTATGAATGTTTTTTCGTTGTATATTTAATTAGAGTTAATTGAATCTTTAGAACATGCATGCTTGCTAGATATTAGTGTGCATGTTGTTAATTCTCTTATCTTATGCGTCTTTAATAAATAAAGAGGGTATCTGTATGAGAAAGAAGTACGAGGGTGGGCTTGCATGTAGCGTCCCCCAGCCTATGGGTGGCTGGGGATGTTACAGATTGGAATCAGAGCCTCAAGCTGAAACACTGGGATAGTATGGGTCAGGTTTTTTGGTCAAAGTCTTGTGGTCGAGATCGAACTCTGACCGTGAAATTGAAAATCTCAGGAGGAATGGCATTACAGAAGATACACAGGAGATAGAACATCATATATCGTCTGTAAGGATTTGAAGGATAGTGACCATTCCTTTTGAATTTGAGAGTGATCATCAGTGTAGGATCAAGAGAAATCTGAGATCGTTGGATCGGAGGACAGGTGAACAGGATTTGTTCGATAAAAAGGAAGAAAGGTTAAGGTTGCGACCGTCTGATTGCATTGGAGAGTGAGATCAACGACCAACAAGCATTGCGGGGAATTGAGTTGCATGGGAATTAATTTCCCAAGGTGGTCTCGTAATCCCAACCATGGTGTCCCAAGGGGTTACATGTCGGCATCAGGAGACTTGTGGGGCGAAAGCGGGTTACTCCAAACCATCAATGAAAGCCCTTTCAATTTGAAAGGCATGCAATGATGTGACATGTTGGTACTCGAGCGACGAACCTATGAATAATCAAAGTAGCTGGGGACCTTCAATCTGTAGGAGGAAACGCATCAACCGATCATGTGCTATGGATGAAAGCACTCCGGGAAAGAGAGAGCAAGGACAAGTTTTGAAGTTTGAGATCTATAAAACCCAAAGACCCAAAAGGATCTTGGTCATCGATCTACCGAGAGCCAGTGGGGCTAGATAAGTTTTGAAATCTAAGATTTTTGAAGTTTGGAGTCCCAAAGAAATCGTAGTTGTCGATCCACGGGAGACATGTGTCAGCAGATCACGAGCTTCGGATAGAAACATTTAAAAAAAAAGGGTTAAGGTTTTATTTTTCCGAGCTCCGAAGTCCCGAAGTAAACCTCAACTGTGATATTTAGGAGGACACATGGAGCAGATCCGTGGACTCCGGTTGAAGACCCGAAGTGAATCTTAGTCATCCGATCTGGGAGGACACATGGCAACAGATTGGCTAGTCCGGGAATTCAGAGTTTGGGAGAATTGGAAGTGTTCTAGTATGAAAAATACCAAAGTCCCGAAGCCTAAAGAGATGAAGTGGTGGGGCATGATGACATCACCTAGAGGTGATGTGGACCCTAGAATTCTGAAGTGACGTGGCTTGCAGACGTCACTTGGGATGACATGGACACATGGGATGTGTCCCATGTGTTAGAAAGATTTGAGCATTTGGAATATTGAAAATTCGATTACAACGTGACATGTGTCACCCGCCTGATTGGGCCATGTGTCCGCTTCCAGCATTTCTCCACGTGGCAACAGATCGTGCAGTACGAAGACTGGGCACTCTAGAGGGAAAAGATGTGATAATTTTCATTGGTTTGAAAACTTCCAAAGGCCTGAAGGTTAGAGTACATACCAACCGTTGATTCCAGAAGACAGACGTCAAAGGATCGTCGACTTCTGGTGAAAGCACTCTGAGAGAAAGTGTAGGAGGGAAGTTTGAAACTTTCAAAGCCTAAAGAGCCAAAGCAATTTATGGTTGTCAATCTATGAGAAGACATGCATCGACAGATAATAAACTATGGGTAAAAAAATTCTAGGAGGAGGGAAGCAAGAAAAGTTGACACTCTCGAAGTGTGGAGTCTTGAAGTGGATCCCGATCATTGATCGTCAAGGAGGACGAGGACCGTTGAGTCGGTCCTGGCTGAAAGTTCTGAAGTCCCAAAGGTCTAGACAAGTCCTTTTTCAGCTAAGCGTAGGACCATGGTCATATGCAAATTGAGAGCTAAAGGATGGAGGGCTAAGGGCCGAATTGGTTGTGTTCGAGACAGAAAGGTGCTAAGGAAGGATTTAGCCACGATTTCTAGCCGTGGTCACCTAGGAAGGTGGTTTGAAGGAAGCACCTATGCAGGATGAAATTTTGCATTAGCCAAGGGTAACATGAGACGGTTATTTCGGAGAATGGGGATATGGTCTCCATGAACAAAAAAGAAAAAAAGAGACATGTAGCATGGTTTGGCAATTTTGTTTATCATATGAATAATTCTAACAAAATGGTCGCTTGCACATTTTGCAGAATTCAGGGGGTTAAGCACATCAGCTAAGGATGCGTATTGAGAAAATGGAAGAAGGTGAGGGAGCCTGCAGTCATGATAAGGAGGCCGAAGGCCAAAATACCAAATTTGGTAATACAGAGACAGATTCCAATGGAAACAAGGGAAAGTGAGAGCATGAAACATTAATAGAAATGGTAAGTAGCTTGAAGATGGAAGTACAAAGATACAAAGAAGATAACGAGAGATTGATGAGAGAGCAAAGTCAGATAAATGATCGATTTTTGCAGATCTTGAATTGGTTGCAGAGGCAAACTAAGAAGGGATCGAACTCAAGACAAGAGGAAGAAGGAAGGTGTCATGAAAGGAGAAATGATCATGGAAGAGTTGGTTATTCTAGAAGTGCTAGCAGAGCTCATGGACACCACTCACCTCCTTACTCATAAAGAATTTTTTATGCATCGGATGATCCCATAAGTAGTCAAGAGGTGTCCCCTGTCAGACAACAAAGAAGGAAACAAGAGGTAGATAGTTTGCAAGGAGAGTTGAGGAAGGTCAAGCCACCTTCCTTCGATGGTGAAAGAGAAAGGGAAAATGATGTTGAAGCATGGTTGCTTGGGCTCTAGAGATATTTTCAGTTTCATAACTATTCATCAAACCTGGAAGCCAAGATTTCCACCTACAATTTACATGGGAAAGTTACAGTGTGGTGGGACCAACTGAAGCAAGTGGAGCATGTTAATACAAGTAGGATAACTTGGAAATAGTTCAAGAAGTACTTCCAGAAGGAGTACATCTCAAAGCATTTCTATGACAATAAAGTGCAGGAGTTCTTTGAAGTCAGGTTGGGAAGCATGACTATGGCAGAGTACAAGTAGAATTTCTTCGGATTGTTAAATTATGTCAGGTTCATTGGTGATGAGAAAGTTAAAATACAGATATTTCTAAGTGGTCTGCCAGCCTTTTATAAGGAAAATATCAAGTATGATGAACCCAAGACCTTGACTAAGGCCATCAAGAAGGATAAATACCTGTATGATCAAGGACATGGAAGATAATCCCTACAGAAATATTGGAAGGACAAGAAAAATGTGAAGTCTAATCAGAGGAGGAAGAGATTCAAACCTCCCTTCAATAGGAATGAGCATAATAGAAATCATCAAGATCAACATGCTAAGGGAGATTTCAAGAAATATGATTCCTTGGGAAAAAGGGGAAGACCACCAATCCAATGTTGGGGATGCAAGGAAGATCACCTATACAAGGATTGACCACACAAAAAATATAGGATTAAGACTGTGCACAACATCCAAGAGACTACAACAATCAAAGATACGAGATGAATCTATGCAACTTTTAATGATCGACGAGTAGAGTACCAGTACAATATGATTGAGGTGGAAGGTAAGATCATAAATCAACATGTTTCTATTTTTATTGATTCAAGAGAACGCCATTGCTACATTGATCCTAAGATAGTGGATAGAATACATTTGGGGAAAAGTAAACTTGGAAAAACAAGCTTGGTTCAGTTAGCCACTGGAACCAAAAGAAGAATCCATGATATGGTCAGAAGTTGTTCCATAAGTCTTAATCACATGAAAAATAGTACTGATCTAAATATCACACCATTGGAGTCTGATGATGTTCTGATTGGGATGGATTGGTTGGACAAGCATCATGTTTTCCTAGATTTTCATAACAATACATTTTCATGTCTTGATGGAAATGGAAAACAAAGCACTACGAAAAGAGTTCCAAGACCCATCTTTATAAGGGAGATTTTGGCCTTACAACTGAAAAGATGTTTTAGAAAAGGATGTCAACTGTATGTAGCTCGTGTGGAAGAGCCAGATAATACAAAGGGGCCAAGCCTTGAATATTTCTCGGTACTATAGGATTTTGAGGATGTATTCCAAGAAATAACCGGATTTCCACCAAGAAGGGAGATAGATTTCTCAATTGATTTAGTGCCAAAAGTTGCTCCGGTGTCAAAAACACCTTACAAAATGAGCACACCAGAGTTAAAAGAATTAGAAATGCATTTGGAGGAATTGTTGAAGAAAGGGTACATGCATCCAAGTGTTTCACCTTGGGGAGCACTAGTACTTTTTGTCAAAAAGAAGGATGGAACCTTGAGGTTGTGTATTGAATTTTGACAGTTGAACAAGTACACTATAAATAACAAGTATTTTCTACCCCGAATTGATGACCTCTTTGATCAGCTAAGAGGAGCAAAGATATTTTAAAAAATTGACCTGAGGATAGGATACCATCAGTTAAGAATCAAGGAAGAAGACATTCATAAGACAACCTTTAGGACCAAGTATGGGCATTATGAATTTGTAGTGGTGCCATGTGGATTGACCAATGCATCAATTGTCTTCATGTTCTTAATGAATGGCATATTCAGAAATTATTTGGACAAGTTTGTCATAGTATTCCTGGATGACATACTTATCTATTCTAAGTCTAAAGAGGAGCATGAACATCACTTAAGATTGGTATTGTAAGTAATGAGAGAACATCAGTTGTATGCCAAGTTGAGCAAGTGTTCTTTTTATCAAAAGCAGATCCGTTACTTGGGACACATTATTTCAGAGCAAGCCATAAGAGTAGATTGAGAGAAGATCGAAGCCATTAGAGGATGGAAAACACCAAGAAATGTGTCAAATGTTATATATTTTATGGGATTAGTTGGCTACTATAGAAGGTTCATAGTAGGGTTCTCTAAGATTGCTCATCCCATCACTTCTTTCCAAAATAAGGAAACAAAAATTGAATGGACACTCAAGTGCGAAAATAATTTTAATCTGTTGAAGGAATTACTTACTAGTGCATCTGTGTTAAATATTGTTGACCCAAATGAAACATTTGTTGTATGTATAGACGTTTGTAAGGAAGGACTTGGGGGAGTCCTCATGCAAAATGGACATGTCATTGGATATGAGTCCAGAAAGCTTAAGGAACATGAGAGGAACTATGTCGAGTATGACTTGGAAATTTCTTCCATTGTTCACACCTTGAGGATGTGGAGGCACTATCTCATGGAGAAGAAATTTAAATTAATAACGGACCACATAGTCTGAAGTATCGTTTTGAATAGTCGACCTTGAATGCTAGGAAAACAAAATGGCTGGAATTTTTAAGTGAGTATGACTTTCATATCAATCATATCAAGGGAAAGGAAAATAAATTTGTTGATGCACTTAGTAGGAGAGTGCATCTCATGCATGCTACTGCTATGAGTATGCATCAGTCAGACTTAAAGAGTAGAATTTTAGATGGTCTTGTTCCAAATCAGCATTACCTACAAGTAAAGGAAAAATTATAGCAAGGATATGTGCAACAGAAAATAAAGGTGTATGAGATAAAGGAAGATGGATTACTCATGCATAAAAATAGAATATATGTTCCTAGTTCCGGAGAACTGAGGATTGTGATACTGAAGGAAATCCATGGTGTTCCTTATGTCAGACATCCTGGTTACCTGAAAACAATTACAACAGTAAGAAGCAGTTCTTTTGGCCGGGAATGAAGAAGGTTGTTGTTCATTACATCGCTCGATGTATGGAATGGAAAAAGGTAAAGGATGAGCATAGGCACCCAGTGTGTTTGCTTCAACCATTGCCAATTCTAGAGAAGAAATGGGAAGTGATCAGCATGGATTTCATCATCGGATCACCCAGAATGAATAAGAAACATGATTCAATCATGGTGCTGGTTGAGAAATTAACAAAGGTTGCTCATTTTGTACCTATGAAGACAACACATACAACGACTAATATTGTAGAAAGTTTCATGAAGGAAATTGCTAGGTTACATGGGATACCTAGGACAATTGTGTCGGACAGGGAAACAAAGTTTACCTCCAACTTCTGGAGGGTATTTTTTAAAGGATTTGGCACAAATATAAACTTTAGCACAACATATCACCCCCAGACAGATGGGAAAACAAGGAGAGTTAATCGAATAATTGAAAACATGATGAGAATGTATGTGATGGATAAGCCATCTAAGTGGGAAGATTACTTATACTTGGTTGAGTTTGCATATAACAATGGGTATCAAGATTCATTGAGAATGAGTCCATTTGAAGCCTTGTATGGTAGGAAATGTAATACTCCAGTGAGTTGGGACAACCCAACAGATAGAGTGGTACTTGGGCCGGATTTTCTCAAGGACATGGAAGACCAGGTGGTCAAGATTAAGCAGAATTTAAAGGCAACTCAATATAGAAAGAAAGTTTATGCAGAAAAGAACAAGACAACTAGAGAACTTTAAGTAGGGGAGCATGTACTTTTGAAAGTGAAGTCCAAGAAAATCTCTTTGAAATTGGGTAGTTGTACAAAGATGGCAACCAAATTTTGTGGTCCATTTGAAATATTGGACAAAATAGGGCTAGTTGCATACATGCTTGCATTATATGCTTTCATTACATGCTTCCACGAATGTGCATAATGTATTTCATGTATCTTTTCTAAAGAAATATGCACATGATCCTAACCATGTTATTGATTGGCATCTGATTCAGGTAGAGACGGAGGGAGACTTTCAAATTTAAGGAACACAGGTATTGAATAGAAAAGTAAAAATGCTCCAGAATCAAGTTATAGAGATGGTAAAAGTTCAGTGGACCTGCTACGGTCCTAAAGATTCTACCTGGGAGCATGAAGATGCCATGCAAGTAGAGTACCCACAACTTTTTGAATAAATTTGAGATTTTGATCTCTATTTTGTATATGCATTAAGGACAATGCCAAAATAAGTGGGAGGGGATGTAACAACCCAGGTTGTGAACCCCCATTTTGAATAATGTATTGTTACAATGCTGAGAGGCCTGAGTGCCCAAACAGTTATTTAAAGGGCCAATATGCCCAATGAAATGTAATGTTTTGATCATTATTAATAATAAACACATTGATGCATGCTAGATGGACAAGGACTAGAGTTATAGGGGCCTATGATTCCATAAGAGAGGGGGTTTGAGAAACTAAATATTTATTACTATGTTAATTACCTTTTTTCCTAAAGAGGGGAATCAATTACGTGAGCTTCTTGGGGAGGCCAGGAGGTTCTTTATTTCTCCACGAACATACTTAAACCCGCCCCTAGTCTGATTATGGGGTTGGTCATTGGCTTGTTTTCTCCGTCACCTTTGTGTTACCTCATTCTTACCCTCATGCACTCCCATGCACTTACCTACCTCCTCCATCCATCCTCACCTATGTATTGGTCTCGGGAAGGGGGACACTATTGTGAAAGAATTATCCATGGGATAGTTGGTTGTAGTGGTCGCTAGAGTGATCCAGTCGTGCCTTGAGGCCTGCATGTCTGAGATGCAGTGGCCTGTGTCCAACATGGCTCACAACTACAAGTCCTAAGAGTTCCATCATTGAGATTTTGGACCAGTTGCACTGGAGGCCAAAATAAGGAGAAGGAATGCCTGAGGGATTGCATGGCACAGAAAGGTGGAGGTCTATTATCTCGGGTGGTGCAAGCTGGGTAGAAGAGAGCTGGGTACTTGGATTGCTGTGAGTACTAGGAAGCCTGTGAGAGCTTCACAACTGACTGTTTTGCGAAGCCAAGTTCACTTTGGAATCGTCCTTGTGGATTCATAGCTCTGATTCGGGGGTGATGTTGTTGTTGAGATTTGAAGTAGTAGTGTGTACGATTAGGTTGAACGTCCTTAGTCTACAACCAGTTGGTGTCATCTTTCATAAGGATAAGTGGTCCTTGTTTTGATATTATTATCTATGTATGATTTTTTTCGATTGTATATTTAATTATACTTAATTGAATATTTATAACATGCATGCTTGCTGGATATTATTGCGTATGTCGTTAATTCTCTTATCTTATGCATCTTTAATAAATAAAGAAGGTATTGAGAAAGAAGTTTGAGGGTGGGCTTCCAGGTAGCGTGCCCCGACACCAGTATCCACCCAAAATTTCCATGTTTGAAAAACTTATGCAATATAGATTAAAACTAAATAAAACCCAACCATCCCCGTGAAAGTGCTACAAGCAGTGTACTGGTATCCTAAAACGAACTGAGGACCGTGAAAGTGCTACAGATGGTTAGGGAACATGAAGCAGCTGGATCCGGCCATTCCTGCCCGCCACTATGTGCACATGATCACAGTTAAGCACCACTTACTCACCAGTTATACTATGAACATTCTATCCACACAACTCCACCCCTATCTAATCTATTAGTTCTCTAAAATCTCCCGTTGCGCTGCCTGCATGGATCGTGATATTATGATATACGAATGGAGGTCGGTCATTCCTGTCTATCAGCTAACATTTTGAGTACACAATGACCAGGCAATATAACCGGATCAGAATTAAAGGCGCTGCATGCGTATGGGGGTGCAGATTCCATTGGATCTTTTCACAGAATCCGTACGCCACCTCTCCATCTTCTGACATTTTCATGTTATTTTGCGCTGCCTAGCATTATGAAAGCCTTCGACTTGTCGGTCCGTGGGGTGTTTCGCTTGATGGGACACTGGCGAGTCGGGACGAAAACGAACTAAGCAAGGCCTTAACTCATCCACGAGGCCAGCAGATTTGCGTACGCTGCCAGGGAATGGAAACGCGTGAAGAGCGAAATTGGCCAGTGAATAGTACTCTCAGAAATTCACGACGGTCGCAAACAGACAGAGAAGCTGTCCGAATAACGGTTAAATTTTTTTACTGCGGGTCGATTAATGTCTTATTCAAATTTGTAGACCGCCATTTCTTTTTTTAAGTGTAGGAAACTAAAATTCACGGTCCAGCTGCAGTGTTATGCCAATCCTTCGTACTTGAACTATGAATTCATATTTGGCGTTCTTTTCTATCCCAGGAAACTAAAATTCACGGCCCATCTACAGTGTTACACCAATCCTTCGTAGATCAATTATGAATTCATATTTGTTGTTCTTTTCTATGCCGGAAACAAAAATTTATGGCCCATGGCTCATTACAGTGCTACACCAATCCTTCGTAGTTCAATTGTCAATTCATATTTAGCGTGTTACCTTGTTCGTCAACCAAAATGGCACAAAATGCAAAATAATATTATGCTCAGAGCGAGAGGGGATTGAATGAATATTTTTATTGGGGGATTATAATAAGTATAGATTCAAACTTGGATCTGTTAAATGATCAAATCTTTTTTAAGGGAAAATCATTTCTCTGGTTTTTTAATGTAAAAATAATTTTCACCTCTCCGACCATGATAAATTGAAGCTTAAGATGAATCTATATATGCCAACTCATTTTGAGCATCTTATGAATTACATTTCTACTTAACACTCATCTTTTGAAAACTTCAAAATACATAATAATTAAAAGAAAAACAATTAATATTTTTTATTAATTTCAAATTAATTGTTAAATATTAGYAATTCTCTTAAATTTTTATTAAAATTATGARCCTACAATCATCTACACATATCTTTCTAAAAGATCTATAAATCTAAAAAAWAGTTGCTAACACTCTTAAGTTTTTATTATTTCACTACATGAAAAATATATTTACTAGTTAAGATTAAATAAAAAGTTAAAAGTATGATGGACAAAATGTAAGGAGGACAAAAATTGAAAAATCCCAAAATTATGATATACAAAGCTTAAGGTTTTGGATATTTAMAGTCTTTTTTTTTTTTTTTTCTTTTCARAACTAAATAAAACAACACTATTTAAGTTCACTTTTACAATGAAAAAACAAAAACAAAGTTATGATTTGAAAAAAACATATTTACAAAGCTTCAATYTTTTGGATATTCATAGTCTTATTTTTTTTTTTTCTTTTCAAAAGTAAATAAAACAACMCTATTTAAGCTCACTTTTACAATGAAAAAACAAGGTTATGATTTGAAAAAAMCTATACAAATGTAGGGTATATTTGACAATCATATTAAAGAGACAAACATGGAAAGAGGATCAATGCCCTTTTCTCCTCTACACAAAACCCGTGAATTCTCAATGTTGGTACTTCGTTCTTGTAGTGTTTCATCAAAATCGTCCCCTCTAAATCCTCCCTTTATAGGTAAAACCTTGGATTTTCCATTTCCTTAGAGCGGATTCGAATCTTTGACCTATGATAAAAACATAAAACTCTCACTATGGGAGGCTATGGGTGCATCACTCACGTTTCATTTGAAATTTGAATTAGTGTATGTAGAGTACACAATGTAATTTTGTTACACAATATTTCCCTTCTCGATAGGTGAAATCTCTCGTGGATATTTAAACCCCTATTGTTCAAGGCAGAAAAACTAATAAATGGACACTAACATTCTTTTATATTTATTCTTTATGTCTATAGACAGAGAAGATACAAGAAAGAAGTGTGACTTACTTCTTTTCCACGAGTGTCCTCACCGATCTTTAATCTTTTGTCTTGTTGTCTGAGGTTCTATCACGATGAAAAAAGTATGCAAGGAACAAAACAATACCTTCTACTCCTACAATATATCATTAGACGAGAGCATATATATATAAACATACATTTATAAACAACATTATGAAGGAAATAGACCAAGTTATATTAATGGAGGAACATGGTAAAGTAATTACAAACTAACGTTGACGTTGCAACAAATCCTCCAAGCTCTTTAGTCCATCTCTTTCCTGAATGTCTCAAGATCAGAATGATGATTCTTTGATCAATTCTCCTCACAAGATCGAAGGTTTGACACTATCAAATCCTTTCTCCCTCTTTACCTTAGAATGCACTCATTATATAGGAGTTTGAGGCTTAACCACCATGAAGAAGATCACTCACTAGATCGACTGAATAGGGATCTCCAAGTTTTTTAGGGAGAAAATATCTCTCAAGGATTTTAGGGAGAAAATATCTCTAAAAGATTTTAAGAAGAAAATATCTCTCAAGATCCATCAAATTAGGATATTGGTTTGAGAAAATCTCTCAACCATCCATGAGACTTTCAATTTCTTCTTAAGAGTAAGAAACTAAATGTGATGTGGATTCTCACACTAAATTAATTTTTTTTTTCAATAAAAATGAATAATACTTGTGCACACAGTATTTTGACCTTCATATGATAAATGTCTTCCCCAACATGTCTAGGGATCATAACAAACACTCCCTCACTTAAGTGTGATAAATACACACTTACTATTATGAGAATTTGCTGTGTAACATATGCCTCCTAAAGTGTGAGGTCATAGGAAAAACCGATGGCCAAAATCCTTTACAAAATATTAATGCAAGGGTGTTAGATTAGGAGAGCATGGAGAAAGTTGCAAACAAACATCAAATAGTATATATGTATCATCCTCGAGGCAGACATAGCTATGCTTAGAGTAAACTGACTCAAAGCATGGTCTCCAACCAATACACTGTAGATCCATGAAAGTACTGACTAAGGATATGGCCACCAGAGATACAATGTGGATCCATACCTCCACGACATGATTTGATCAAAGCCACAAAATAATCCATAGTCAAGCTACGATATGACAAAAGAATAGACACATACCAATACAAAGTGGATCTATGTGACATCATATACATTGGTGATATTGACAATATGGTTGGTATACTAGAATCTTATACATATTCAAATGATCTCCATCACAACGTAGGTAAAGCATGTAATAGAGTGATCTCCTAAACCAAGATCTTCATCCCAATCCCAAAATAGTGTTATTTTATCCATGTGAATAGATGAATTGATATCAAACATGGTAGAAATCACTTGCTTATCGGTCATTAATGTATACCATTAACAAGTGTGAGGGAAATCACCAATGATGACAATGACTACCAATGTACCCTAGTACATTCCACTGAATGTGAATGAATGAGTAGAAGTATAACATCCATGGAATCATTCGATCAAAGGCCAATGCTGTAAACCTAATGTCAAAGGTGATGAAACCAGGGATTGAGGCATGTAGGCTCCAAGGTACTCACTCGTTTCTATGTCTAATTTCTAGATGATGTTTTGAAGTCGACATGAACAAACTTGTCAAAGGAGGGCCATGATGTAATATGGTGGATTAAACGACACATGAAAGTGATCTGAGATGGTGTATTAAATGAGTATGGACTGACACAAGGATGAAAGATGGTAATACTACAAAATGCTTGGTTTGAGGTGAAACTTCCCTTGAAAATTGTGAGGCATGACAAATGACTTGGCAACATTGATTCATTTGAGAGATAGAACAAAACATAGTGTGACGATTAGTAAGGAACTCTTCGGGTGAGTTGAAGGAGTGTGAATACTCATAGGATTGGTATGACTCAGAGACAAGTAGATAAAGTTTAAGATGAGACACAAATAGGTTCCATGTTCAAGGGAAACAACAAATAACTAAAATAATGATTTCCAAAAAGTTTACCCACTTCCTTCAATTCCCCCCTCTCACCCCACCATGATTGATGAGTACCTCTTTTTTTTAATGGTTTTTAGGAGGGTAATAGAGGCTCCTTATAGCTCATATTCAATGAATCCCTCATCATATGTTTAAAAAACCTGAAGAAGGACGGGTTCAGCCCCATATGGTTTGTTCAATGCATGTTTTACGCGTCCAAATAAGGAAAAATCGATGGTATTTTCATGTTTATAGAGTGTGGAAAGATATTAAGTACTACTCCATGGATGCGTTTTTCAATAAATTTAGTCCCCCAAGCCAAAAAAAAGTGTAAAACATTACAAGGGAGAACTCTTCTAATAAATTCTTGACTAGACTATACATTTTTCATAGTTAGTCTTACAAGGTCGAAAAAGGGTAAATTACTACTTGAAAGAAGACTCTTTGTGGTTTGACGAGATTGAAGGATGAAAAACTATGTTCGTAGTCTACTTCATTTTTTAATGAGCTTGAAACAAAGAGTTAAAATGTGTTCGAGGTTGGTTTCATTTTTACAGGAACTTGAAAAAAAGAATGAAGCTATGCTTAAGTGATACCCATTAGCGGGATTTCTTCCCAAAATTATATCTAGAGTTTGTTACCTTTCCTCAAGTATGATAGAAAAAATATAGCAACTTAACTCCAACATGATGGCGACAGGCTAGAGACATTCCCCCCAAGATTCGTTTTGTCCGTTGACACTTCTTCTGCACCCAAAAAGACTTTCGGCTACTATTAGGAATAGGTTCACTAGAGAGGGAGGAAGAAAGAGGATCAAATGAAACATGTGTATGAAATGAAGGTTTATGTATGAGATCTAGTGGAATACTTGACTTAATTGGAGGGGGGTCTATTTCATTTTTTAACGACCTTGACACATGAGAAAAACTATACTCGTAGTTGGTTTTATTTTTACAAGAGCTTGAAATATAGAATAAAAGTGTGCTCGAGGTCGGTTTCATTTTTACACGAGCTTAAAACAGAGAATAAAACTATTCTCAATGTCGGTTTCAGTTTTACACGAGCTTGAAATAGAGAATTAAATTGTTCTCAGAGGATAAGATTGAAACATTCTTTTAGATATATTATTTATCTCTGTAGGAAGAGAAGATAGAAGAAAGAAGTCTGACTTACTCCTTTTCGATGATTGTCCTCACTAATCTTCAATCGTTGGTTTTTCTGTCTGATATTCTATCATGATGAGGAATGTTTGCAAGGAACATAACAACACCTTATACTCTTACAATATATCATTAGACAAGAGAAGATATTTTTATACAAACATACATGTATAAAGAGAAAGTTTTGAGCATTCATTTGATTTTATATGGATTTGGATTCAATCATGTGGATCCACATCACTCAGGCATAGTTTTCTTTTTGCAATTTCACTTCCAAGTCTTTGTTTATTTTTATTCATGAGGGATCTACCACTTTTTCCATATCCCTTATCAAGTTTGGCATTTCTATCATGTTTGTTGACTACAACAACACTTCCTCTCTTTCTCCAAAGCACTAGAGGCCAATGCTTATTTGTTGGGAGAAATGATAGGATTTTAGTACATAGTCTTAGCATATTAATCTTACTTATATGACCAAAGAGTTTATTCCTCCTATTTAGGAGGTTGTTAGATAATTGGTTGTGATAGAGATTGTCTCCAACTACAAGTCATAGAATGGTGTAAAGTTGAGATATATGCTCAACTGGTAGATTGAGAAATCAAGGTATTTTTTTTATTTTGAGATAAATCTTGTTGTATTTATATGTATCATGATATTGATGTAATTGAGGATTGAAGGAATCCTTCTGTATAATGAAGTTTACTCTCTCATTGAGAACCATGAGATGAATGTAGGAGAGTAGATTGTTGGTAGACTG
>JZKD02S2436515.1:0-17597 GCA_000966675.3 Picea glauca
GGAGAGTGAGCATATTTTGCAGCATCCTGGTGTGCGGTTGCTTGAGGACAAGCAATCTCGGGAAGGGAGGACTATCATGTCCCCTCCCCTTTGATCCTACTGGAGGAGGGACATAGTGGCTTAGGGGGCTCCCCGTAGGCCATAGTCCCCAACCAAAGGGGAGTCGTGGGGCCTTAATGGACACAAAGCGGAAAGCGGCTGGTCTAAATGTGTTCATGGGGCAAAAGCGAGGGGGGTAAAAGACCCTAACTTAAGGGGTAAGCTACCATTGGGTGAAGAAAAGGGTAAAAAGACCTTAACTTGAGGGGTAAGCCACCTAAAACAAGGAAGCAAGCAAAAGACAAGGTCTATATAAGGAGATGGAGGCTCATTTGAAAAGGCACAGGGATTAATTTTGGAGTTCTCTCTTCTGTTTTTGGAGGCGGTTACCTCAGTCCCTTGGAGGGCGGGTAAACCCTCCCCCTCTCTGTTGAGTTTCGGTGTGGCCTAAGGCTCACCCTAGCTCAACCCTTGTTCACTCTTGCACCAGAAGCATAGCCGCTGAGGGACAAAACTGCTGGGGAGGATTAAGGTGTTTTTCTGTCTTGGATTTGGGAGGCGGCTGCCTGAGTCCTTTGAAGGTTGTTTAACCCCTTCTCTGTTGAGTTTCGGTGGGTTAAAACCTCACCCTAGCTCAACCTCTATTCATTACCAGCTACAGAAAGTCAATTACTGAAGGTGCACGTGTGGGGAAATCTGGCAGAGGAGCCATGGAGAAGGCTACAGCTGCAAGAAGGGTGTCGCCATCTGTTACAAGCTTGTCCCAGCAGCTATAGGAAGGGCCGAACCCTATAACAGCCTGGAAAGTGCAGACTGAGGGCCATTAGAGCTGACAGAAGGACAGCGAGAGCATTTTGGGAGGGTTGGAGCTCAGCCAGGAGTCTTCTAAGCACAGGTTTAATTGTTCAATGCTATGGTAGAGGCTAGGGTTAACTTAGATACACTTCTGTTATAAAAACTGCTGCTGCAAATTGTTGGTGATTGGTATTACTGGTATGATAAATTTGGACAGCAACCTCTTAAGAGGGTTTTCTGCTGGTTTGGATACTGTTACTGCCAGATTGGATACTGTTGGCTATTGGTTTTTGGAACACTGTCTAATGCTAGTATAGAATCTAGATACTACTTGGATACTGTTACTACTGGTTTTAGACACTGCTTTTGGATACTGTCCTTGCTGGTTTAAATATCACTGAAGGTTGGTATCTCTTCTGCTATTGTTACTGTGCAACAATTACTGGTGTTATTCAAGACTGGTTATGGTAAAGTACTGTATGGAAAAATTGCACAAATTCAATTGTTTACCAGCTGGCTTAGGCCCTTAGAAACCCTAGGGTTATTACAACTAGTGACTCTTAACATACAATTTCTTGTCTTCTCTTAAGATAATATTCTTATCTTCTCTGAGTTAGCATCCTTGTATTCTCCAAAATAGTATTTTACCTTATCTTATCTAAATTAGGATTCTTATCCTCATCTTTTTCTAAATTAGCATTCTTACCTTATCTTGTCCCCTCTAGGACCATTCTTAGAATTGTCCTTATCTTATCCTATTGTTTTCTTGTGTAATTTGGGAGATATAAGAATCTATTTAAACACAGTAGAACTAGGGTTTATGGGAGGATTTTGGAGAATTTTTCTATAGGTAGTCTATGAGATACTAATTCCCTAGCCAAGTGCAGCACCCACACTGCCTTCGAGACTTAGGCCTGAGTTGGCACCCATAGCTCCTCAGGAAAGTTACTTATCTCGTGTAATTGTCTGCAATAATAAAGTGACTGTATGTACTATGAATCTATTTTCATGTTTTTTGCATCGTTCCCTTGGCTGGAAATTTTTCATATTTCTGTTTAGAAATTCAATTTTCTAATTTCAGTCCAGAAAAAATCATGTTTTAGGTTCAGCTGTAAATTCTCCAATTTTCAGCTCAGATTTCGGTTACAGGTTTCTTTTTCAGTTATAACAGCAGCTTTTCCAGTCAGTTTGTTAGCAATTATCAAGTTAGGTTCATAACAGAGTACTCCATCAGAAACTGCTAGTTAGCATTAAATGATCAAGTACAATTTAATTAATTTCAAATGTAAACTGTGTGCCTCCATAAAATCAGTTAAACAGGTTTCGAGGAACTATAGAAGGGCTGGAAAAGATGGTAGCTATCACAGGACCATTTATCAGCCGATTGGAATGGAAGACAACCTTACTATGAAATATACATGTAATTTACAAAATCTGTATTTGGTTAAACATTAGAGCAGTTACTTTAACCCATCTCCAAAGAGATAGATGAAAATTTTGGTTAAGCAATTCTTGCTTCTTATTCAAAATCTGTGGTAAATCTTCATTTTGACCTTTTGTTGCAGTTGAGAACAATGCAACACGAGCTCCATGCCAGGGAAGACCAAAAGGATATTGCCATCAATGAATTAAAGACTGTCGTTGAGAAGGTGTAGCAAGACGTGGTGATTCCCAGGCAAAAATGTGATGATCAAGGTTCAAGAGGGATCATAAATCTTGAAAGACCTGTTTCCAGCTTGACAATGCAAGCACCAACATTTAGAACCAGATCACAGAAAATGAAAAAGAGATCGCAAGACTAAGAGTCATTGTTAGCAAATGGACAGTCGGTACAAGATCTCATCAAAGAACTTTCAAGATCAAATGAATTGAAGTGAGGATGTGATCAATGACCCTGCTGCTGATATTGTCCATCATGACACTCCAAGCAAACAATCGTGCTGAGAACGATCTTGTTGCAGGTGCCTCACATGGACATTTTTAAAAAATCAATAGATTAGACTAATGGTAACTTATCGATTGGGTGCCCAGGTTTGATTCCCAGCATTTTGGTGCTACCCTCTCTCAACTACCAGGGAATCCCCAGACGTCCCAGGAGATTGACCCCACTCCAACCAAAAAAATGGAGAGTTTCTGTTTGAAAAGAAAAATGGTAACTCAATGTGTATAGGTTTGTAGACGATAGGTTAGGCCGACTCTAGGAATTAAGAGTCATATGTGTAAGTAATGGAACCATATTGTTTATGAATGTATAGCATTGTATTTCTATTGAGAAAAAAAGAGAGAATTGTTTTTGGAAAAGATAGCCTTTTCCCAATTTTCACTTCTAGCCAGTCTTTTGACTCTGGATCTGACGGATTAAAAATTGCTATCAAATATAACTTGATTCGATCTCAAAATGCAGTACCTTTGTAGACGATAGACCTTATATGTGTATTGGCCCCTCCCAAATTCATCATCTTCAAAGGGTTTGTTCTCTAATACCTCAACTCCTTCATCCCCTGTCGTGCTCTGTTGCTGCAGCTTCATGACCATGTGCATCTGTCCTATTTGATACTGTGGATGATTTCCACAAGATCAAACAACAAAATGTCATATTTCATGCCAAACCCATATGCAAATTTGGAATCTAGCTCCATTTTATGGCTGAGTATTTGCACACAGAAACAAACTGATTGAAATTGTAGTCAATACTAACAACTTTTTATTGAAAACAGACGCCACTACTGTGAAACCATCGCTTCTATGTAACAGAATGTATGAGAAAACACCAACAGAAAGAGCCATCCACTTCTTACCTCTTCCAAAGACAGGGGCATCACCACTCGGCTGAAGTAATGTTTGCCAATTGGCATCCAGTCAAGGAATTTACAGGCTCAAATCCCTGAGAATTCGTTCACAGTAAAAAGACCACCATATCCTATCCATTCATATTCATCTATGCTATGTTGGCTGTCTGTTATATATATGAAAGATGTTGATTTCCCAATTGGGTCTCCATGAAATTCCTGTAATTAATTTCCCGCTCACCCAAAAAAACAGCTGACTAAACTCATACGAACACTACATAGGAATCAGCAGATACAGAATTTGATTTAAAGAAATGAAAATTAACTGGGGGATACAATTCTGTGATTTGAACCATGGCTGCTGCTGTGCTGATTCCAATTCCTTCGACGAGGAAACGGCTGAGAGGCCTCCTCTCTCCGAAAACAAGAAAAACAAAGGGAAAGAACAATCTGTCTGCCGATGATCAGTGAATGAATTGAAAATATCTCACCTTGATACCCTTGGATTGTCCACCCTTCGAATTTGTAGAATTGTTACGTGCCTTGCCTTTATTAGTGAAACGCACGTAATTGACTCGCGACTATGTTTTGTTTGGGTATTATTTCCAGAGAAGATTGTCAACTCAAAGCCAAGGACCAGTCTGCCTTATTGGTATTTTGCACTAATCAAAATATTAAAAATTTACATTTCCATGCGGAATACAGTTTGGCACATGACAAACAGTGCCTTTCAATTAAAAGTAAATACACCCCACACAAACATACATTCCTGCAGGCAACCAATAAATAAAGTTTATAAAATTTGAATTTGAAATAGGTCACCACAGTCATCATTAGTATCGTGTGGGATAAGGGTTTGTACACACCGTATTTATTGGAGCAGCATCTTTCCAGTCGATGTCCTTATGAGGGACAATTTGTGGAAGTTGTCATTGGCATCGTTATGTTCCTCTACACTTGGTCTAAGGGTAATTTTAACTCCAAACTAGGGTTACATCTATAAAGTATCTCGAAGAGGGAAGAAATTTAAGAGACTTTCAAGGCATCATTGAAATAATTACATATTAGTTTTAAGAAACTAGGGTTACATCTATAAAGTATCTTGAAAGATTGTAAGAAGAGGGAAGGAATTTAAGAAACTCTCAAGGCACCATTGAAATAATTACATATTAGTTTTAAGAGAGTAATAAAACAATTACATTTATAATGCCTTGAAATAATTACATATTAGTAGGGGATTTTAAGAGATTAATGAAACAATTACATTTATAAAGTGGAGGGGAAATTACATCTATAAAGTGGATAGTATAGTAGAGGATTTTAAGAGAGTTCCAAAGGATTATTATAAACTTGAATGTTAGAAATTTATTATTTTTTTATGTGATATATGTTAATTTAGTAGGTTATTTTAATCAGTTGAATGAATCATTTTAAAGGTGAACTTTGTCACGAAGTTTAAGGCTTGGGTTTGGCTAAAGTTTGAGCTTGGACCCATGAATCACTAACCCCTAACATTTAACCATTATCCTACTGACCATTAACAACTAACTCACTAACCACTGGCCCCGCAACCCATCAATCCCTTAACTACTATCTCACTCATTGTTAACCCTATAACCCCCTAATCCCTAATCCACTAACCCATAACCATTAACCCTATTACCCCAAGGGATGACAACTTTTAGAAGTACCCTCATAAGGGTGTCATGTTGTTGATCGGATCATATATGAACTCCTTGAAATCGATCTAAGAGAAAACCCTAGAGGGCTCGACTCTGGTTCTCAGTGGAAGATGGCGGCTCAGGTAAGTTCCTTCGTGCATGTCTTCCCCTTTTGGTTCACGTGATGGGTTTTGTTTTGGTCCACCAAATCTCTTTACAGTCTGGTTCTATGCCTCATCTGGTTGGACTTAGCACAGGTCTCAAGGTCAATTTTAATGGAAGATGGCATCAAGTTGTCAGTTCCCTTTTGGATCCTTCCCAAGTTTTGCTCATACAAGATCGAACCCCAAGGCAGGCTGACGTTGGAGGCATCGGATCGCACAGCTCTAGGCTATCTCCTAGAGGTTTTGCGTACAAATGGAGAACAACGAGACAGATTATGGATCTGACGGCATGGGCTCCGAGAATATTTTCATTACAAATGAAGAATTCTCCAACATGCAGCGTTTAAAGAAATACATTGATATGACGCCCCTTGAGTCGTTGGATTCGCCTTACAAACTAAATCCTAAGGTATGTCGTCCCTCTCGAGGTCCCGCTTTCAAGGAGGCAAGTTTACATCCTCTCTCCACTCCCATAAGATCTCATTTGAATGGTTTTGTGTCGAAGGCCAAGGTGACAGGTCTGAGAGGTGTTTCTTTTGTATCAAATTTACATGCAGGAAGGGTGGAGAAGAAATCCCCCTATAGCTTGTAGTGAAGATGATTATCCCTCCCCCTCGTCTAATGTTAATAAAGAAAGAAGTCTCAGAAAAGCTAAATGTTGGAACGTACGTAAAGAACACAGAAGAATGGTGGTTGGGGATGACATTGGAGTCTGCGATATCTCCAGGTTGCTTGGAAAAACAGTGGTGGGTAGATTTTGTGGGAAAATTGTTTCCTTGCCAGTGATCAAAGGCTAGTTGGAAAGCAACTAGAAACCAATGCTGGGGTATTTACTAATTTTTCATACATTGGCCAGAGGTTGACTTTGCTTTGAATTTTTTTTGCAAGAGGATATGTCGGAAATCTTCAGCCTCTCTTGGGGTTGGGGACCTTCTGGCCTTGTGTTGAAAGAGTGGTCAATCTCTTTCGATCTTGCTTGAGAGTTAATGTCACCCGCCAAGGTTTGGGTCATTCTACCAAACCTTCCACTAGTTTTTTGGTGTAAAGAGATTCTTCAAGCAATTGGGAACATTATTGGAGTTTTTGTGGGTCTTGAGTGGGGTTGGGACTCCAAAATAGATCGGTGTTGGGCATGGCTCCAAATATAAGTTGACTTGCGTGAGGGACTTTACGATGAAATTGAATTAGTGTGGGGAGATTTCTCAGTTTGTCATAGGATTGATTATTGGCTTATCCCCTTCCGATGTTTCGGTTTCCATGTTGTTGGCCATCTTTAGGCTCAATCCATTCTGTCCCCAACTCATTTTCCTCCATTTGCAAAAGTATGGAAAATAAAATTCAATGCAACTAATTCGAGATCTTATTCAATAGTTGCAGAAGAAGGATTAGACTCAAAGAGTCAAAAATTGCCTAGGCGAAGCCCACTAAAAGGAAACACGGACAAGGAGACATCAAGCCACCCRGGTAAGAACTTTAGTTTAAACTCTCTTGTTTTATCCAAGAATGAGGATTCCATAGAAAAGAAATCTCATGAATTGCAAAATTCAGTGTGCTCCCATCTCTCCCCCATTATTATGGMTCCTTCTCATTGTTGTGTTGATTCTCCTCTTTTGAAATCGCCCCCTGAYGCGGCTTCTCSCTCTTCTCGTAATTTGCATGCAYGCTCTTCTTATCCATCCTCTTCRTCCCTTCAAAAAATCCAATTGGTAGTCAAGTGAGACTACTTGTTACGTTCTAAAGTCAAATTAGGTCCGGTGCTCGAACAATCGGGCGGTTTAGCCCAGGATTCAGCTCCTTGGAGTCATGCTGGGAGGAAGTCTAAATTTACATTAGCTCRGTCACAAGCAGACAAAGAAATTCAAAGCGGAAAATAGTATWTTATTCTTGGGGCCCTTAGAGCARGCAAATCCCTCTTTAAGGTTTCAAAATGAAAATCCTCTCTTTCAACGCGTGTGGAGTCGGRGGTGATCCTAAGTTGCAAGCCCTCAAGTGTTTGTTTGCAGTGGTAAATCMTGATGTCTTGATTATACAAGAAACAATGTGTAGTGGCATTAAARCATAGGAGATTTTTAGGCCATGGYTRAAAGGTTGGGTTTTATTTTCCTGTGACGCGGATGGTTTGTCAAGTGGTCTTTTAATCGCTTGCAGTCCTAAGTTTAAGGTGTTAAATTTGGTTTCCCTTCCTTCATGCATTATAATCCAAGCTATGGATGGTTGGCTCAATACATCGTTCAAAATCTACAATGTTTATGGTCCTTATGTTAATCGAGGTTCGTTTTGGGAAAATCTTAGTGATTCGAACGAGTTTAATTCTGGAAATATAATCTTGGTAGGGGATTTAAATTTCACATTATCATTGGCAGAAATTTGGGGTCAAAACCCTCGTTAAGATTCGTTGGAATCATACTTCTCTAACTGGATGGAGAAGAACAATCTTATAGACTTAGCTCCGAAGAAGCTTTCCCATACGTGGTGCAATGGGTGGAAAGGGACTGGCATTGTTGCTAAAAGACTAGATCGGTTTTTTATTTCAGATTGCATGATTGAGAATCAGTGGGTTATTTTCTCAAGAGTGGAAGTCGAGGGTCTCTCAAACCACTATCCAATTGTTCTAGACATATCCAATTCAATTTCTCGAAGATCTTTTCCAATGAAGTTTAACCATGAGTGGTTAAAGAAGAATCATATGTTAAAATGGTCACATAAGTGTGGACATCGTTAACGGAAGGGGATGGTCAGGCTTTCATGCAACAATTTGCTTCAAACTTGGGTACCATTAAAAGAAAGACAATTTTATGGGTGTAAGAACATAGGAAAAAGCAAACGACCGAAGTTGCAGAGTTGGAGTAAAATTTAAGGAGTCTTATAATAGAAAGAGAAGCCAATTCTTTATTGGAAGAGGAAATTGCTCGTGTGAAGGAACTTTCCATCAAAAAACAAGATTTTTTAAGGAAAGAGTAGTCTTTTTGGAGACAAAAAATTAGGGTCGTATGGATTCAGGAAGGTGACAATAATATTGATTTTTTTCACAAGTTCGCAAGTTTTTGTAGAATGAATAACACCATATGGAAATTAAAAGTGCCAAAGAGGAGACGGTAACTGGTTTTGAGAAGGTTGCACAATTTGGAACAGGTTCAAAGATTCAATCTATAAAAAATATTTAGAGCAATTCTATCGAGCCACAAAAATGCAAGTGAATGATGATAAGTTTGTTATTCTAGACAATTGACTATCCAAAGAGATTGCCAACAAACTGTTAGGAAGTCTTTCGTTGAAGCAAAGTGTTCTCGATGATGGAATCAAGTATTTGGGTTTCATCTTGAAACCAAATGACTATGCATTTAGGGATTGGCTCTAGCTATATGTCAAAATTCCAAAAAGGATAGGATCATGTGTGCATCGTTGGTTGTCAAGAGGTGGTAGGTTGGTTCTATTGAAATTGGTGCTTAGCAACATCCCGGTTTACTGGGCAACAATAGCGAAAATTCCAAAAGGAGTAATTCACAAAATTAGAAAAAAAAATTGCTTTCACTTTTTATGGGTAGGAAATTTAGAGAAGCGCCAAAAATCCCTCTGGTCAAATGGTCATGTCTGGCCATGCCAAAAGAATTGGGTGGATGGGGAATTAAGAACCTAGTTTGGTTTTGTCAACCTTTGGCAAAAAAAATTATTTGGAGGTTTTGCATAATTATATGCTATGGGGTAGAGTCATGGCTTCCAAGTATTACCCTAGAAATTAAGCAATCAAGTGGATCAGATTCCCCCTAAAAAAATTCTCAAAATGCCTCGATTTTGTTGCAAGGATTTTGTAGAGGCATTCTCATTAATCGATAAACATATTTCCTGGGCAATGGGCAATGGGAAGCATGTTTGAATTGGGTTTGATCCTTGGGTCGGATCAGGGGAAAGTTTTAAAATTCTGAAACGTCTAATTTCAATCCTTCATTATAATGGAATATATGTGCTCAGAGATGTGACTCTCACAAGCTTGGATCGAGCATGGCACACATAATGGAAATTAATTGTCATGTTGGGATTAGAAGGTGAGTTTGCAGAAAAATGGGAGGATTTTGTTTGTGCTCTTAGTTCAAATTTCATTGCACTCCAAGAGGAAGAAGAAGACTCCTTGTTTTGGCTAGGAAATGAAAAAAATGGTGATTATACAGTTAAACTGGGTTACTTGGTGTTAGATACAGAAGATTTCTCAGGTGACATAAAATGGTGGTGGAAATATATTTGGTCTCCTAAGTCTCCCATTAAACAAAAAAATCTTACCTGGATGGCGATTGAAAACAAGATTTTAACATGGGATAATGGGGCAAATAGAGGTTGGATCGGTCCAAATTGGTGCTCACTATGCAAATCAAATTCAGAATCGGTTCCACATCTCTTTATAGAGTGTCCTTTTGCTCCAAATGTTTGCAACAATGTGGATAAAGCTATAAATCTACAAGGGTTGATGCCACGAGAAAGTTTGGAGTCCCGGTATAAAAAGTGGAAGGAATATACAGGTGCTTGGGGATTCTTAGTTGGTAGTATATTGGATTAATGGGAAAGAAACTTTCCAGATTTGTTGATTGCGACCTTTAATGGACCAAGTTCAAGAGAATATAGCAAGGTTGGACTGGTTTTCTTATAATCACATTCTCAGAGAGTTAAATAAAGATGCAAATAAGCTATCGAAGCAAGCTTTAAGATGTGATGTTGGTATTTGTATCCTTCGGGAATTCTCAGCAAATCAATAGATCTAAAAAATGAACTTTAGATTATAAAATTTTGGTTTCTGGACTTGGTATCAGAATGTTTTTTATGAATTGTAAACTCAAGACAGAATGAGTAGAAAGGTCAAGTTATAAAAGGAAAAGATTGATTAGATGTATAGTTGTGAAAAGGATAGTCCGGGTTTTTTAGACGACAATATGTATATTCTACTTTTTGGAATATATTTTTTTTTCTTGCTCTAAAAAAAAAGGGTGTCATGTTGTTGCTTGCATGAGTTTTCTTGCTCATCTTCTCCAAACTAGACAATTTCGCTTGATCTCCATCAAATGTATGATTGTACTAGCTAAGTTGTGGTATAGTCCATCCTTCTCCCTCACTCCTGAAATGAAAAATGCATTATGGATGGTGCAATATGGTTTCAATATGTTTTATCTTGATATTCCATGTATCTACATTCATTTGGATGTGATCCTATAACTTCCTATTTGGTCATGAAAATGGTGAACACTAAATGAAATCCAATAGCACTTCATAGCATGCATAGTTTTATTATTTGCCTCATCTTACCTCGGGGAACATGTTTTCTTTTAGAAGTGTGTCATTTATCGGGTCAATTTGTACTATTGGCTACTTAGCCTAGATAGTGTTGTCCACATCCTAACCATGTTGGACATTTTCCACTTTCCCTGTACCATTCATTACATCCATATAAAAATTAATCTACCTTGATCATGTATGATTTCTCAAAGGTCAAAATAATGGTCTAAAGAAGGAATCTTCACTAATAAAGCCAAAAAGGCTAGAGCTGAAGAACTATAAAATCAAAATCCATAAATAAAAGCTTGAGAAATGCCACCTCGCTATGAGGCCAATGCCCCTAGTAGGAAATAGTGGGAAAAGGCATAATGGGGTAGTAGGAAATGATGACGAGAACAAGTAAATAAATGCTAAGCTCCCTCTCGAAGGCCATTGTATAAAAATCCTAACTCATGAAATCTAGATGAATGATTAAAAAGGACCTATGCATATATGCATGTATAAGACTTTGAGGTTCATCACATGAAATATTACCCTTCCTTTTTCCATCATTATTCATATTTTTACATATCTTCCACCTAGGTACTTGTGAAATATTTGTTGTCCTAGAACTTGGGCATGTATACGGGTTAATGTTGTTCCCCCTTAGTAAAACTAAAGCAAATATTAAAACTAACCCTTATTTGTTATGTTGTGTTAAGAGATGTCATCGGGTGTTATCATCTAATGGCTTGCTAAGAAGCTAGACCCATCACTTTAAGTGGGTGTCTTTCATTGGGATGCATGTACCATGCCTCGAAATTCATGACACCGCATGGGGATCCATGATGTTGCATTGGGATTCGTGTACTCATCATTGATCATATCTATAGACATTGGGATCCATGCCATTTTCCTTGGAATTCATGTACTACAATGGGATATGTGTCACTGCATTGGGATCCATGACAGTACATCGAGCCATGACAGGGACACCGCGTCATCACACATGCCACATGGACCACTCAAATTCATTCTTCTTTCTTAGTTGGGCGTTGTATTCACACTCATACATTATTATCTCTCTTTGGACCACACATGGGATCCATTGATGTGTTTGGGAAGTTAGTTATAGGTTATTGAGGTGGTTATAGGTGGTTAGTTGGACCATTTGATGATGTGGCATATTTTACTATTGTTTGTTTGAGGAGCCCACACGTGCCATTTATGCTTGACACTTGACTTGGATAGCCCACACTTGTGAGAGGTGATATTTCCACACTTGGACCATTCCTTGGTTTGGGGGAGTTAGTTGGAGGATTGATGGAGGCCCTAAAGAGAACCTTCCGACCCTAGACAATGATTGAGGGGTAATCCTTCGGGTGTCATCAACATTTTCTTATTTTAAACCCTAAGCTTCACCTAGATCTAGTGTAGAGACATTGTATCCATCTCTAGGCACTAGTCTATCCTTGTCTTCAACCACCCAAAAACCCAAAAATTGATTTTTCCTTTTTGTCCTTTTTTCTTATTTGCAATCTAGGGTGTAATATGTCTTATCTTGGACCTATATTATTTTGAGCTTCAATGGTATATATTTTACTTCCATGCTAACTTGCTTTCAAAGAACATTCTTTTAGTTGGCATTTAGTAGGATTTGAATCCAATTGTATTTCTTATCTTCGATTTAGCCCTTTGTATGTAGAGGCATCTTGAAAATAAATGAATCTAAACATCTCGTGGATGACCTAAGTGCTTGGAATGACCAAATGAATTCTAACTATGGGAGATAACCAAGATCATACAGAAGATCTTGTGTTAAGGCTACTGAGTCATATGACCAGGAGTCAGGATGAGGCAAACCAGAGATAGGAAGAAGTAGTCGAGAGACAAGCAGAGATGATTAGGAACCAACAATAGACCCTTTAAGTACTCATGCAATTGGCGGGACAACGAGGACAGATCGGGCCAAATGGACCCTAGGGAGGTGATAGGGTACATGCAAAAGGCAACTGTAGAGGAGATAGAGCTCATGCAGAGGGTAGTGATACCCGTATTCCAACACAAAGTATCCTACAAACAAGAAGCAAGAAAATACCTAGGTCATTATTGCCACCATTCCTGGAGGAACAACCTACAAGAGCACATGTACAACATGGTCCGGTTGATGAAGTCACTACATACTTCAAAGAGTATTAGGTGTTAGAGGAGTAGATCCAGGCAACTATGTCTTAACAAGACTACTGCAACCTCAGGATGAGAAACATGCCTAGGAAAACATAGAGCCAACAAAACTTTGATTTGTTGCGCAAGTTGGGGAAGTTGACTATCTCATCTTTTGACGAATTTGACAAGTGCACAGCCCCAGCATGGGTACATACATTTGACACTTATTTCCAACTTAACCCAATGATAGAGGCAGAGGCAATTAATTTTTCCACTCTCCACTTGGATGGAGAAGCTCATGAGCGGCAGTACTATGGGTAGTGACATTGGGGCACACCAACATCACTTCTTATGAGGATTTTTCCACGAAGTTGATGGATAGGTTCAATAAAAAGGATCTTGAGATCCATTTCAGGGAGTTGGCGCAATTGAGACATATAGGCACACCAGAGGCATACATCACATAGTTCCAAAGGATTGCGGTCATGGTGACAAACATCTCTAAGCAGAGGCTAGTGATGTTATCCACAGAGGGCTTAGTCCAACCCTTGAAAGGGTGGGTGAAGGATTTTGGGCCAACCACATTACAAGATGCCAACATGAAGACCTAGTACATGGCAAACATAGTTCCCAGGAAGGCATCAACAAAGCCCTTTATTCCACAGAAGAGTCAGGTGACTCAGAGATGGATGAGCAGACTCAGAGAGAGCCAAGGAGGAAGAAGCTTTGTTACATCTACAAAGGGTCGTGGGAATTGAGTCATCAATGCACAGAAAAAGGGAAATTACATTACACACAGGTGCTTTTTGATGAGGAGGAAGATGTTTAGGACAAGACAACTCACATACAGGATAGTGGACAGAACAACGGTGAGGCAAGGCCACCTCATCTTGAGGTTGCAGAGGAGAAGTCGTTGTAGGAAGGGGTAAAGAGAGTTACCATTGCCACACTTTAAGGAGTCCCCAAATACTGCACCTTTAGGATCAGAGGGATTTTGTTGGGTCAAAGAGTTACAACATTGATTCATGGTGGGGCCACCCATAACTTCATTGACGCAACACTTGTCGATAAGAGACATATTTCGGCAGAGGACTTTAAGGGGTTCAACATGTTGGTAGCAGATGGGTACAACATGACATGTACTCAAAGGATCGGGGGATTGGATGTGACATTGGGAAACTATACATTGACCGATGACTTTATGTGGTGGATTTGGAAGATACCCATGTGGTGTTAGGTGTCCAGTGGTTGTATTCACTGGGAGATATATCCACATGAACTATCAGGACATGAGGATGGAATTAGGGACAAGGAAGGTCAAAGAGTAATTCTGAGAGGTATGTCAACATCGGTTCCTTGGGTCATGTTAAATAAACACATGGAGGCTATTTTTAGACACGGAGATGTGGATTGCACAACAAAGTGCTTGATCACCATGCATAAGCCATCACAGGATCACCAACACTACCATGTGGACATTTAGGCATTGCTTGGTAAGCATGAAAGAGCATTTGGGCCATTGCCAACAGGGAGACCACCCAAGAGAGGATTTGATCATGTCATTGAGTTAGAGGAAGGATCAAATCCCACGATCACCACACCATACAAGCATCTAAATATGTTTAAGGACAATATAGAGAAGGCCATACATGAGTCATTGAAGATGGGGCACGTTAGGCCTCACTCTAGTCCCTTCACTTCTTAAATGGTACTAGTAAAGAAGAAGGATGGCACGATGAGGATGTGCATCGACTACAAGGCGTTGAATAAGAAGACCATCAAGAACAGGTACATGAAACCCAAGATTGATGAGTTGATAGAAGAGTTGCATGGGGTGGTGTACTTCTCAAAGATTGATCTTCGATCAGGGTACCATCAGATCCAGGTCAGAGAGGAGGACATCCACAAAACAACATTCAGATGTCACTACGGGCATTATGAGTTTCTAGTCATGCTCTTTGGGTTGACTAATGCATGAACCACCTTTTAGTCATGTATGAACCATATATTCAACAAGTGGTTGAGAAAGATTTTACTAGTGTTCTTCGATGATCTACTGATCTACAATAGGACTTGGGAGGATCATCTAAGGCATGTTGATGATATTCTCAACATCATGGAGGAACAATCATTGTTTTCCAAGGAGGCAAAGTGTGAGTTTGGGTTGACAGAGATTCTCTATCTGGGACATGTGATTGGCATTAAGGGAGTCTAGGTGCACCAGGAGAAGATCTAGGTGATATTAGATTGGCCCACACCCAGATCCATTATAGAGTTACAGGGGTTCTTCAGATTGTGCATCTACTGCAGGCACTTTGTGAAAGGATTTTCACAACTTGGTGCACCATTGATGGATCTCACCATGAAGGGCACATTCATTTGGTCAGAAGAGGCATAAACAACATTTGATAGGATGCAGAAGGTGGTGAGCCCTTGCCCAATGTTAGCACTTCCAAATTTCTCTCAACCATTTGTATTGGAGTGTGATGCATCCAGAGATGAGATAGGAGCAATGTTGATGCATAATTGACATCTGATAGCTTTCGAGAGAAGGAAGTTGAGGGAGAAAGAAAGGCTCTACCCCATTTATGACAAGGACATGTTGGCCATCATGCATGCATTGGCCAAGTTATGACAATACCTGGTTGGAGGGCACTTTGTAGTGAGGACTGACCACAATAATTTGAATTATTTATTGGAGCAAAAGGACTTGAGTGAGAGGCAACAAAAATGGGTAAGTAAGGTGCAAGAATATGACTTCGACACTGGGTATGTGAAGGGAAATAAGAACGTAGTTTCTAATGCCCTTTCCAGGAGACTTGCAACCTTTTCCATGTTTGAGATCTCAACATATTGGAAATCCATTCTCTTGGTGGAGTACTCCAAGAATACTTTCGCCTGTGATTTGATGGAGGGTATTATTCAAGATGATAGGTACAGAGTACTAGATGACATCATCTACTACAAGAATAAGATCTATCTTGTCCCTAAGTCCACACTCAAGGATAAGATTATGAGGGTAGTGCATGACACGCCATTGGCAAGGCACCCGGGGTATCTGAAGACTTACAAGCAGGTGAGGGAGAGATTCTCTTGGAAGGGTCTCGAGAAGGATGTATTGCGGTATGTGAGAGAGTGTATGACTTGTCACAAGAACAAGTCGAATCTTACACACCCTGTAGGTTTGCTTCAGTTGTTACCTATTTCAGAGCAGAAGTAGGAGAGCATTTCCATGGACTTCATTACAGGGTTGTCGAAGGTACAATGTAGGGACTGTATCTATGTGGTGGTGGACACGTTGACCAAGTATGCACACTTATTTTCCATTCATTCAGAGTATAGTACCTCTTAGGTGGCAGACATATTCTTTAGGGAGGTGTTCAGGCTACATGATCTTCTGAGACACATAGTCAGCGACCGAGACAACAAGTTTCTCAACACATTTTGGCAGGAGTTGTTCAGGTTAGGGATGGAGTTGACACCTAGCACCAATTACCATCCTCAGACATATGGACAGACTGAGACCATGAACAAGTGGATTAAGAGATATATGTGGAACTATGTGTCAGGACAACAAAGGGTGTGGATAAAGTGGTTGGATCTTGGAGAGCACTATTGTAATACCACTTATCACATGTCCATCGGGATGAGTCCATTCAAGGCATTGTATGGCTACGATTCCCCATCATTTGTGGATTTGGAATTTGGGGCGAGAAAGGACCCAAAGGCCAAATATTTGTTGCAGGAGAGACAAGACATCTTGAGAGTCCTGAAGGAGAATTTACAGATCACCCAAAATCAACAGAAGATATATGTAGACAGGCGCAAAGTGGAGCACAGATTTGAGGTTGGATATATGGTCTTTCTCAGGTTGCAACCTTACAGACATTCTTCGTTGAAGAAGAGTGGCATGGAGAAGCTAGATCTTGGTTCTATGGACCATACAGGGTGATCAAGAGAGTCGAAGAGGTAGCATATGAGTTGGAGTTTCCAGAGGGTAGCAGGATCCATAACTTCTTCCATGTATCTTGCCTCAAGAAGGTATTGGTACATCAAGTCACCACTTCAACATATCTTCCTCCACTGGATGAGGAAGGATAGTTGGTTCTTACTCCAAAGAGGATTGTTGATGTTAGAGAGAGAAGGCTGACGAGTAGATTCATTCGAGAGTACCTGGTCATATGGAGAGGTTTGCCCGCAGAGGATGCTACTTGGGAGGGAGAGAAGATCTTCGAACATATCGATTTGGAGTTGTTTGGGGACAAGCAATCTTAGGAAGAGAGGACTATAATGTCCCCTTCCAATTGATCACGATGGAGGATGACTGAGTATCCTATATGACTCTTGTAGGCTATAGTCACTGAAGAAAAGGGAGTCAAGGAGGTTTATTTAATGTCACTAGCTAGGAGATGTTACATTCTAAAGTGACATTAAGTAAAACGATAATTTGTTAATTACCTAAACATTAAAAGTGACTTTTAATGTTTAAGTAAATATTAAGAGGGGAAAAGGGTCATATTTAATTTGGTCAAAAAGGGGAAAGATCTAGAAGGCTTCAGAGAAGTATAAAGGAAGGATATCACTTCACCTTCCTCATTATGGTTTGATCTCTTATCTGGAGTGCTCTTGAGAGCCAAGTTTTTTTGGGGGTTTTGACAAAACCCTTCCACTATTAGTTTGGTTTTAGTGGTGCAATTTCCACCATAGCTAGATAAGAAGGGGGATCCATCCTGGATTTCCATCGG
>JZKD02S2436526.1:3142-18357 GCA_000966675.3 Picea glauca
TATATATATATATATATATATATATAAGTGGATAGTTGAAGTCTTATTGTAGTAACCTAGCATGATGATCATCATAGTTTAAAAGGAATTGTAAGCAGACTGAAATCTTATGTATCCACCATTTATGATTGACTCTTGGTTCACCAAAGGATGTTCAATTTTACGTAGTATTTAAGATGATTGATCGTTTATGAGATCTTCCTTTGGGAACTGAAATTCAATGGGAGTTCATATTTCTTCGCTTGAAGAAGGTTGGTTCTACACATAGGGGCTTAAAGGGAAGTGTATTTTAATATTGATTCTATCCATGTAAAGGGTTTACCTAGAATAAAGGATATCATAATCAAGCCACTGAAGGGATGTACATATTTTTGAAGTTGTATCACTTAATAAGAATTGATTTACCATGAATACAAATGACTTGACATTATGATAATTTTAATTAGATCGCTATCTGATAACAAGATGGTACCTATGTTCATATGCGTCTTGCTGGTCCTTATGTACTTCCTCTTACTCATTGTACTAATTTTGATTAAAGATCGTCTGAGTTTATATTTTAATCTAACTTATCCATAAAAATAAATTTGATGATTACCCTCGCGCCATTTATTTGTGTTGATGTATGATTACTTTAGAACTAGATTTCTCGGGCACAATGAAATTTTAATGTTGATGAACAAATTCTTCACAGGTGGCCATGGTGCTTATAAATTGATGTATGTTGTAGTATAACTTTATCACGTGCCTTGAATAATGTTAACATATGGATAATTAAGTGATTTGATTTGTGTGCCTTGAAAAATGTTAATGTGCGATTGATACAATATTAGATTCCTTTGCGCAATGAAAATAAACTGACAACTTCTCTTGCGCCATTAAAATGATGTGATGTATGTTGAATTGAGTTGATAGATTTTCTTTCACCATGAATTTAATGCGTTTATGACTGAATTTGTAATTAGATTACTTGTGCCATGTAGATAACATTGACAATTACCTTTGCGCCTTGAAAATAGGTTGAAGATTTCTCATGCGTTAATAATTATGTGGATGTGTGATTTTCTTAGAATGGTTAATCTTGCACCTTGGAAGTAATGTGATGTGTGATTGATGTTGGCACAGGGGAAGATCCACGGTTCAACGCTTAACAACGCACCAACAAAACCCCGACTACCAGACCTTTCGGAAACACCTGTGAAGCAGGTGAAGTCTCACCCGAGGTAGAAGCAGGGGGGGTTACAGGACACAAGTGTCCATAACCAGGCTGGGACACGATTATGTGATGAGAGCACTTTACGGAATATTCTGTTAATTCTTAGGAAGTGAACATGCATTATTTTATTAACCTAATTAACACCGCATATCATAATCAAAGACAAGTAAGCGCAGTAACAACAAGTGATTATGCATCCTGAGCACTTAGCACTTAACAGTGAGTTAAGTCTAGAATTCATTTACCCTTTAACATAAATAAAGTACATAAGCAAAAAAAAATATATTCATTACGCATCATAATCAAAGCACTAAGAAAATGCATAACATAAATAACACTGCACAAAGCAAACCATGAGACACCAGATATACGTGGTTCACCCCAGGGTGGGCTACGCCCACAAACCGCTTCGCCTCTTTATTATTTGCCAAAATATTACATCCAGTTACTCCTGTGCACTAAGCCACATAGTCAAAATTCGCACAAGACAGGAGATCTGCGCACTAAGCACTAGATCCTCCTTCTTTACCTTCCAAAACTAGATCAAATGCACATAGGCAATATTTCTTATCACGACACTTAGCACCTGCTCCACACTGAGCATCACAAGCACTAAGCACAGTCACAGTCGAGCACAAAGCCTCGACCACTTACATTCCTTCACACAGAGCTACTTGCTTCTACACTACATTCCTCTTTATTTATACTTTACAAAATCTTACAATAAAGCCTAAACATGGGGAAAACCCATGGGCTAACATCCCATAAACTCGTTACAAAACCCTAGAGGGCCCCTTATTAGGTCCACATAACCCTCAAAATAGGTGAGATCTACGATCTCAGCTCTGCTGGGGAGCTCCTACTTCGACCAATGTGTCGAAGCCCAAAAGTGGGCCAAAACCTCTAAAACTTACCAAAGTTTCCCCAAAACTTGGTCGAGGGCCAACAATTGATTAAGTATTTATATTCTCTTGCACTATTTAATTTATGTTGATTTCTCTTGCGCCATGAAAATAATGCAAATGCATGGTTGATTTATTTATTAGATTCTCTTACACCATTAGAATAATGATGATATGTGATTGATTATGGGACCTAGACACCTCCTTGTTCCTCAAAATAGTCGCCAACCCTGATACCTTAAATGGTCAAAATCAATCGGATGAATCTTGGGCTTGAGCACTGCTTATGTGTCTTGGAGGTCCTAACCATGCAGGATAGGTTGGGCGGGTAGTTCTTTCTTCTTCAACAATATGGTTGATCATTGTTTATAATTTCTTCAGTTGATTTGATGTGATGAATTGTGTCGCTAATTATATTTATGTGTTGGTCAAGCATCACTATCATTTATGTTGATGTGCTGGTTGTGTCATTATTGATTACAATGTTGAGAATCTTATAATGCTTTTAAATATGATTTCGTTCAATTATGCGCCATTATGATCTATGTGTTGACGTTAATTTCCTTATTCGTTGAATTTTTTTATTTATTTGTTGTGCTTTGTTTTTTCTAGTCGTAACAGAGGGGGCATTACAATGTTACAGCTGGGAAGTATTACAAAAGAATTTTCTTGCCTTGCAAAGGGGTTGGATTTCTTATGAGGATTTTTTTTGAGATTTTCCTATTGTTGTGCAAGAACTTGTGATTTGAATTTTGTACTTGGTAGAGTAGATTATTGGTTACTCTAACTCGGTTGGAGTGGACTAAGAGGCTAAGAATTTTCTGCCCATTGATGGGGTACTAAGGCTCATTTTTTTCCTGACTACTTGTATTATTCTTTTGGGCCCTTGGAATGCCACCGTTGAGTGTGATTGCATGCATTAGGAGCGAGGGTGGTAGCAAGATCCTTGTAGAGGGGTTCCATTGCCGAGTGTGGTTGTGATAACCAGGGGAGAGGGTGGTAATAAGATTCCTGTAGACCATAACTTGAGGGGTTTTTGGAGTCTATAGACTAGGATACTATCCAATACACAAAGGTTGATTAGTTGGGAGTATGATATGTGACATTTCTTTGGGAAATTGTGGTTTACTTGTAGAGAGTTTCTATGTGCCCTAAAATTCCTCACCTCATTGAGATTAATCCCTACTTGGGGGAAAACCACTCTGAAGGTAGTTGCATTGGTTGGGTGGAAAATCAACAATTGGGTGTGATCCCCTCGTCCCCCCTTTTATTGATAATTGGATTGTGGGATTTTGAAGCACTGTTTGGATTATCACTTAGAACTTAGTAAGCTAAGAGTTATAGGTACTTGTTATGATGTTTAAATTATTTAATGATGGTTATATTGATTAAATTATGAACTTGTTACATG
Organism: Picea glauca; assembly: GCA_000966675.3. Lineage (NCBI taxonomy): Eukaryota > Viridiplantae > Streptophyta > Pinopsida > Pinales > Pinaceae > Picea > Picea glauca. Next base: position 6,672 of record JZKD02S2436526.1, read on the forward strand.
GATGGTAGGATATTGGCACACCTTATTTATCTTATGTACTTATTGGGTTTATACTTTGTTCGATTTAGGTATGGTTTATCTTTTTGTGATTTTTTTTTAAGTAAGAATCTATATATTACCTTTTAGGNACCAACAAAACCCCGACTACCGGACCTTTCATAAACACCTGCGAAGCAGGTGAAGTCTCACCCGAGGTAGAAGAAGGGGGGGTTACAGGACTCAAGTGTCCGTAACCAGGCTGGGACACGATTATGTGATGAGAGCACTTTACAGAATATTCTGTTAATTCTTAGGAAGTGAACATGCATTATTTTATTAACCTAATTAACACCGCATATCATAATCAAAGACAAGTAAGTGCAGTAACAACAAGTGATTATGCACCCTGAGCACTTAGCACTTAACACTGTGAGTTAAGTCTAGAATTCATTTACCCTTTAACATAAGTAAAGTACTTAAGCAAAAAAATATATATTCATTACGCATCATAATCAAATCACTAAGAAAATGCATAACATAAATAACACTGCACAAAGCAAACCATGAGACACCAGATATACATGGTTCACTCCAGGGTGGGGCTATGTGCACAAACCGCTTCGTCTCTTTATTATTTGCCAAAATATTACATCTAGTTACTCCTGTGCACTAAGACACATAGTCAAAATTCGCACAAGACAAGAGATCTGCGCACTAAGCACTAGATCCTCCTTCTTTACCTTCCAAAACTAGATCAAATGCACATAGGCAATATTTCTTATCACGACACTTAGCACCTGCTCCACACTGAGCATCACAAGCACTAAGCACAGTCACAGTCGAGCACAAAGCCTCGACCACTTACATTCCTTCACACAGAGCTACTTGCTTCTACACTACATTCCTCTTTATTTATACTTTACAAAATCTTACAATAAAGCCTAAACATGGGGAAAACCCATGGGCTAACATCCCATAAACTCGTTACAAAACCCTAGAGGGCCCCTTATTAGGTCCACATAACCCTCAAAATAGGTGAGATCTACGATCTCAGCTCTGCTGGGGAGCTCCTACTTCGACCAATGTGTCGAAGCCCAAAAGTGGGCCAAAACCTCTAAAACTTACCAAAGTTTCCCCAAAACTTGGTCGAGGGCCAACAATTGATTAAGTATTTATATTCTCTTGCACTATTTAATTTATGTTGATTTCTCTTGCGCCATGAAAATAATGCAAATGCATGGTTGATTTATTTATTAGATTCTCTTACACCATTAGAATAATGATGATATGTGATTGATTATGGGACCTAGACACCTCCTTGTTCCTCAAAATAGTCGCCAACCCTGATACCTTAAATGGTCAAAATCAATCGGATGAATCTTGGGCTTGAGCACTGCTTATGTGTCTTGGAGGTCCTAACCATGCAGGATAGGTTGGGCGGGTAGTTCTTTCTTCTTCAACAATATGGTTGATCATTGTTTATAATTTCTTCAGTTGATTTGATGTGATGAATTGTGTCGCTAATTATATTTATGTGTTGGTCAAGCATCACTATCATTTATGTTGATGTGCTGGTTGTGTCATTATTGATTACAATGTTGAGAATCTTATAATGCTTTTAAATATGATTTCGTTCAATTATGCGCCATTATGATCTATGTGTTGACGTTAATTTCCTTATTCGTTGAATTTTTTTATTTATTTGTTGTGCTTTGTTTTTTCTAGTCGTAACAGAGGGGGCATTACAATGTTACAGCTGGGAAGTATTACAAAAGAATTTTCTTGCCTTGCAAAGGGGTTGGATTTCTTATGAGGATTTTTTTTGAGATTTTCCTATTGTTGTGCAAGAACTTGTGATTTGAATTTTGTACTTGGTAGAGTAGATTATTGGTTACTCTAACTCGGTTGGAGTGGACTAAGAGGCTAAGAATTTTCTGCCCATTGATGGGGTACTAAGGCTCATTTTTTTCCTGACTACTTGTATTATTCTTTTGGGCCCTTGGAATGCCACCGTTGAGTGTGATTGCATGCATTAGGAGCGAGGGTGGTAGCAAGATCCTTGTAGAGGGGTTCCATTGCCGAGTGTGGTTGTGATAACCAGGGGAGAGGGTGGTAATAAGATTCCTGTAGACCATAACTTGAGGGGTTTTTGGAGTCTATAGACTAGGATACTATCCAATACACAAAGGTTGATTAGTTGGGAGTATGATATGTGACATTTCTTTGGGAAATTGTGGTTTACTTGTAGAGAGTTTCTATGTGCCCTAAAATTCCTCACCTCATTGAGATTAATCCCTACTTGGGGGAAAACCACTCTGAAGGTAGTTGCATTGGTTGGGTGGAAAATCAACAATTGGGTGTGATCCCCTCGTCCCCCCTTTTATTGATAATTGGATTGTGGGATTTTGAAGCACTGTTTGGATTATCACTTAGAACTTAGTAAGCTAAGAGTTATAGGTACTTGTTATGATGTTTAAATTATTTAATGATGGTTATATTGATTAAATTATGAACTTGTTACATGGATGGTAGGATATTGGCACACCTTATTTATCTTATGTACTTATTGGGTTTATACTTTGTTCGATTTAGGTATGGTTTATCTTTTTGTGATTTTTTTTTAAGTAAGAATCTATATATTACCTTTTAGGAACAAAAATTACAGTAGCGTCTGAAATGTCAAGGAACTATTTATGCTAAATTGCCCCGAAGGGAAACCAATTCAGCCCATCTCTCAATACTAAAATCACCAAAAATTAAACTACATGAACTAAATCGCCCCGTAGGGAAACTGATTCAGCCAAACTTGCCATGCAAACTAGAAGACCAAAAAATACTAACTCCTAAGAAACAAAGTGGAAAAGCTGTACTAGGCATCATATATGGCCCAAGAGGACGCTTCCATAAACATAAACAATTAACAAAACTAAGCATGAAATTTGACACCTGTGTGCATGTCGTCTCTCATGCAGTCTGATGGTCACTTTTTTCCACATCGCACTTTGTATCCACTTGGATAGATGGAGAAAAGATCACCTATGAAGTTGTTGGAGCACTGGTAGCTAGTTTTGGAGAGTGCAGGGAGTGGAGCAGGGTCATAAGCAAAGATTCAATTTTCTCCCCTCGCTTGTACATGTGTTCTAGCCGAAAGCGTAGTTCATCCACATCTTTTTTGAAAACGAAAACCAAGTTGTGTAATATCGCCACTGAGTCGTAAATTCTTGAGCATGAAGCAAAATCCAAGCATGAATGGAGCTGGATCAAAGGCTCTTCCAAGTGAGTGGGGGTTTCCTCCAAAGGTGGAAAGGGAATGAAGGGTGGTGGAAAGGGGATGGAGGGTGGTGGTAAGGGGGGAAAATGATTAGGTGAGTTCACCAGGTGGACCGTGACTGAATGTGAAGAAGAGAAAAAATCCTGGATTGGGCCAGAAGCGAAGCCCAAAAAATTGTCGTGGAGGTCAAACCACTCCACATGACAAGCCCAAGGTGAAGACAAAGGTGGAAGGCATCTTTGACCCAAAGAGGACTGGGCGGAGGAGGAAGGCGAGGAACTAGGCAATGGAGCAAGGATAGACACGGGTCGATTGGCCATACTCACTTTGTTCTGATACCAGACATGGCATCGTTTTGTCTTCCCCTGAAGTTGATGAATATCCAATAGGAAGAAAGAGAAAGGCAATGAAACAGGGGATGGCCAGGCAGAGAGAAAGAATGAAGGAGCAAAGAGCAACCAGATGAGCCACCAGAGGGAGGTGAAGACCAGGGAGGGCTGCAAGCTAAAGGGTTGTTCGATAGGAAGTGAGGAGGCATGATGGTCCAGTCAAGGAGCATAAACACAATAAGAAAACTAGGATGGATGGTCGCAAGTGTGCAAAGGTGACAACCAAAGTTGTTCCTCCATCTCCCGAACAAAAATAAAGAGGAGGGAATGCTGGAGAATTTAGTCGAGGGGTCAAAGAAATGAATGCTGCAATCACTCATTGGGAGGAATAAAAGTGGAGGGGTGTTTCATGTGCCGATCACATGGCTTGTGCAGGGCTGGAATGCACCACCCTCTCCAATGGACGCATGGGACCTGCTGACACCCCATTCGGGGGATATTTTTGTGATTTTAATGTTAAGGAAAAAAATTGTTGTTTAAAACTCATATAGGTTGTTACACAATAGTATTACAACCACTGCAAAGGAATCACATACAACATATACAATATAGGGGTGTATTATAATTCAATTCATGCATGCCCTAATGCATGAATTCTATTTAGGGGTAAAGATCATGAAAGTAAAATGAGTTGTGCAAGTTGTTAACATACCCCTAAATAGAACCTAGGTTAGTATACTAGGATGATTAGGGATAATTAATAAACATTTATAAACAACCAACTCCATATGTAGAGTCACATCTCATAATAATATTTCTATAAATAGGAGAGTCGTGCATTGTTGTATATCACCGCTTTTTTCTTCCTAAAAAAAATTGTAACTTCTCATTCAAATAAAGAAAAGAGTTACATTATAGATGCTATGAGAGCAGTCATAAATACCCATAAGGTAGTTATCACAAGAAACATTTAAGAGATAAATAAAATGCACCAAAATAAGTCGTCCCAACCTAATGAGGATCATTGTCCTTAATCAGACCCTTTTTCCATTTCTTCCTTTTGAGCTCTATCCATCCCGTCGAAGAAGGGTATTTGAAAACTAATAATAAATCAGAATTTTGAAATCAAGAGTTTGAAAGCAAGGTTGATTAATTATTAGAATCAGAATTATCATATTCATGAGATCTTTTAGTTCCTTCCAATGAAACTTTGTTGAAAACTATCTCTCCCGAGGGGGGAATCCCAATATTCATTACTTCTTCTTGGACCTCTGAGGATTAGTTTAATTCTTTAGTATTCTCTTTTGTTCAGTCATTGATATCTTTCTCTACCTCCATTAAGGGTGAATCTTCTGCAATATGATCATCTTCATCATATATGAGTGGAGACCCATATGGCTGTCGAATTTTATATTTGGGAGGTTGACCTTTTTTCCTCTTTATATGAGATCATGCTCGAGGAGATGGTTCATGAAAGTGGCCTATTTGTTGGCAGATCTAGAATTTAACAACTATATTATCATAACCCAAGACCCAAGTTCATGGAAATTTTCTTATTTTAGAGTAGTCCTATTTGGAAGAAATTTACTAAGATCGATCTCCTCCTAAATTTGAGCATAAGTAGAAAGTACCAACTTTACTCAATCAATATTTGACTTTAAGTATATTCCTAGAGAATGTCCAATATCTTTAGATACTAAATGATGGTAAAGATGAAGTGACAATTTAGGGAGGAAAACCTAGGCTAGCATTTTGGTGACAACCATAACGGAGGGGTCAAATTCAGGAAACCATGGGGTAATAAAGAGACCCACTCTTACCCAATACAATTACTATCCCTAATAAATTTATGATAATCATTACGATGCATAAATTGAACAACAACAAAACCTTTGGATCATAAATATACCTCATTTTTCTTGGTGTAATTCAAAAAATCTATTGTTACAGATCTATTGTGTGGGACCAAAGCCCATTAAAATTATAAATAATTGCATATGTTTCATAATAATATGAAATCAATGACCTATTTTATTATATATATCCAGCGTTGACACTTTATCATATTTCTCCACTATATATGAACTAGGTAAAATCGGGGTTTGAGTTTCTTGAGGAGAGAGCTTGGATCAAATTACATCCTTAAATGAAACTAACTTTGAATTTGAGGGCACCCTAGGCCCCATTGCTCCTCTATGCAATCACAATACCAAAATAAGAGATGAATTCTTGCAAATGTTATAATCAAACAACTATGATAGATCATCAGGGTTTTTACCCTCATAAAGGAGGTGATGTTGAGAAATAGGAATCCCTTAGTTATACTCCAATTTGTTCTTAATTTCAACCACATAACTAGTAGCAATTAGCCACAAAATCATTGATTTATCGAAAAGACACTTAGAAATAATATGAAATCTTACTATGTTTTTGAGACTCTCTCTATGTAATTCCACCTTAGAGGAATTATCAATAACATGCATATAACCTAAGACTTGATGAACACACATTTATGCAAATACTTGTTAAGAAAAAAATTCATCAAATGCTTTGCATGCATCCTTGATTACCTTCACATTCACTAGAACACTTTCCCTATATCTCTAGGCACCCTCTTCAACTTAGAACCCTTGTTGGAATAAACTAAAATCTCCATCAAACGACATGGAAACCTCCATAAAATAGGGGGGAATAGAGAGCTTCAATAATATTTTTTCCACACCAAAATGTTTTCCATTCTTTTCCATGGTCACCAAATTTTCATATGCCATTGTCTGTTTAGGATCTATCTTAATAAATTCCATTTTCTCCAACTGCCGTGACATATGGAAAAATATAGAACCATTTATCTGAGAGAAATGTAGTGGGTGAACCCAAAATATTTGTCTCCCACCATAGATATTTGGTGCCTTGTGTAGAAGAACACACACATATTTTCCCCTTAAGTAATGATGCCTACCTCATAAACTTCCTTGATCTTTGACGAGGGTTTCATCTTTCTCACTTCAATAATGCTCACTTGTGAGTATTTTCTTGCATATTTTTTAGTAGCTTATTATACATGGCACAAATGCAGAGCTAGGGATGCTACACCATCCATTACGATCGCTATTTCCATATTATTCGACGAGGATAAATTTGATTGTTCATCTATATCACCATTTACAAATTAATCAAGTATNATTTGAATTTTGTACTTGGTAGAGTAGATTATTGGTTACTCTAACTCGGTTGGAGTGGACTAAGAGGCTAGGAATTTTCTGCCCATTGATGGGGTACTAAGGCTCATTTTTTTCCTGACTACTTGTATTATTCTTTTGGGCCCTTGGAATGCCACCGTTGAGTGTGATTGCATGCACTAGGAGCGAGGGTGGTAGCAAGATCCTTGTAGAGGGGTTCCATTGCCGAGTGTGGTTGTGATAACTAGGGGAGAGGGTGGTAATAAGATTCCTGTAGACCATACCTTGAGGGTTTTTTGGAGTCTATAGACTAGGATACTCTCCAATACACAAAGGTTGATTAGTCGGGAGTATGATATGTGACATTTCTTTGGGAAACTGTGGTTTACTTGTAGAGAGTTTCTATGTGCCCTAAAATTCCTCACCTCATTTAGATTAATCCCTACTTGGGGGGAAACCACTCTGAAGGTAGTTGCATTGGTTGGGTGGAAAATCAACAATTGGGTGTGATCCCCCCCTCCCCCCTTTTATTGATAATTGGATTGTGGGATTTTGAAGCACTGTTTGGATTATCACTTAGAACTTAGTAAGCTAAGAGTTATAGGTATTTGTTATGATGTTTAAATTATTTAATGATGGTTATATTGATTAAATTATGAACTTGTTACATGGATGGTAGGATCTTGGCACACCTTATTTATCTTATGTACTTATTGGGTTTATACTTTGTTCGATTTAGGTATGGTTTATCTTTTTGTGATTTTTTTTTAAGTAAGAATCTATATATTACCTTTTAGGAACAAAAATTACAGTAGCGTCTGAAATGTCAAGGAACTATTTATGCTAAATTGCCCCGAAGGGAAACCAATTCAGCCCATCTCTCAATACTAAAATCACCAAAAATTAAACTACATGAACTAAATCGCCCCGTAGGGAAACTGATTCAGCCAAACTTGCCATGCAAACTAGAAGACCAAAAAATACTAACTCCTAAGAAACAAAGTGGAAAAGCTGTACTAGGCATCATATATGGCCCAAGAGGACGCTTCCATAAACATAAACAATTAACAAAACTAAGCATGAAATTTGACACCTGTGTGCATGTCGTCTCTCATGCAGTCTGATGGTCACTTTTTTCCACATCGCACTTTGTATCCACTTGGATAGATGGAGAAAAGATCACCTATGAAGTTGTTGGAGCACTGGTAGCTAGTTTTGGAGAGTGCAGGGAGTGGAGCAGGGTCATAAGCAAAGATTCAATTTTCTCCCCTCGCTTGTACATGTGTTCTAGCCGAAAGCGTAGTTCATCCACATCTTTTTTGAAAACGAAAACCAAGTTGTGTAATATCGCCACTGAGTCGTAAATTCTTGAGCATGAAGCAAAATCCAAGCATGAATGGAGCTGGATCAAAGGCTCTTCCAAGTGAGTGGGGGTTTCCTCCAAAGGTGGAAAGGGAATGAAGGGTGGTGGAAAGGGGATGGAGGGTGGTGGTAAGGGGGGAAAATGATTAGGTGAGTTCACCAGGTGGACCGTGACTGAATGTGAAGAAGAGAAAAAATCCTGGATTGGGCCAGAAGCGAAGCCCAAAAAATTGTCGTGGAGGTCAAACCACTCCACATGACAAGCCCAAGGTGAAGACAAAGGTGGAAGGCATCTTTGACCCAAAGAGGACTGGGCGGAGGAGGAAGGCGAGGAACTAGGCAATGGAGCAAGGATAGACACGGGTCGATTGGCCATACTCACTTTGTTCTGATACCAGACATGGCATCGTTTTGTCTTCCCCTGAAGTTGATGAATATCCAATAGGAAGAAAGAGAAAGGCAATGAAACAGGGGATGGCCAGGCAGAGAGAAAGAATGAAGGAGCAAAGAGCAACCAGATGAGCCACCAGAGGGAGGTGAAGACCAGGGAGGGCTGCAAGCTAAAGGGTTGTTCGATAGGAAGTGAGGAGGCATGATGGTCCAGTCAAGGAGCATAAACACAATAAGAAAACTAGGATGGATGGTCGCAAGTGTGCAAAGGTGACAACCAAAGTTGTTCCTCCATCTCCCGAACAAAAATAAAGAGGAGGGAATGCTGGAGAATTTAGTCGAGGGGTCAAAGAAATGAATGCTGCAATCACTCATTGGGAGGAATAAAAGTGGAGGGGTGTTTCATGTGCCGATCACATGGCTTGTGCAGGGCTGGAATGCACCACCCTCTCCAATGGACGCATGGGACCTGCTGACACCCCATTCGGGGGATATTTTTGTGATTTTAATGTTAAGGAAAAAAATTGTTGTTTAAAACTCATATAGGTTGTTACACAATAGTATTACAACCACTGCAAAGGAATCACATACAACATATACAATATAGGGGTGTATTATAATTCAATTCATGCATGCCCTAATGCATGAATTCTATTTAGGGGTAAAGATCATGAAAGTAAAATGAGTTGTGCAAGTTGTTAACATACCCCTAAATAGAACCTAGGTTAGTATACTAGGATGATTAGGGATAATTAATAAACATTTATAAACAACCAACTCCATATGTAGAGTCACATCTCATAATAATATTTCTATAAATAGGAGAGTCGTGCATTGTTGTATATCACCGCTTTTTTCTTCCTAAAAAAAATTGTAACTTCTCATTCAAATAAAGAAAAGAGTTACATTATAGATGCTATGAGAGCAGTCATAAATACCCATAAGGTAGTTATCACAAGAAACATTTAAGAGATAAATAAAATGCACCAAAATAAGTCGTCCCAACCTAATGAGGATCATTGTCCTTAATCAGACCCTTTTTCCATTTCTTCCTTTTGAGCTCTATCCATCCCGTCGAAGAAGGGTATTTGAAAACTAATAATAAATCAGAATTTTGAAATCAAGAGTTTGAAAGCAAGGTTGATTAATTATTAGAATCAGAATTATCATATTCATGAGATCTTTTAGTTCCTTCCAATGAAACTTTGTTGAAAACTATCTCTCCCGAGGGGGGAATCCCAATATTCATTACTTCTTCTTGGACCTCTGAGGATTAGTTTAATTCTTTAGTATTCTCTTTTGTTCAGTCATTGATATCTTTCTCTACCTCCATTAAGGGTGAATCTTCTGCAATATGATCATCTTCATCATATATGAGTGGAGACCCATATGGCTGTCGAATTTTATATTTGGGAGGTTGACCTTTTTTCCTCTTTATATGAGATCATGCTCGAGGAGATGGTTCATGAAAGTGGCCTATTTGTTGGCAGATCTAGAATTTAACAACTATATTATCATAACCCAAGACCCAAGTTCATGGAAATTTTCTTATTTTAGAGTAGTCCTATTTGGAAGAAATTTACTAAGATCGATCTCCTCCTAAATTTGAGCATAAGTAGAAAGTACCAACTTTACTCAATCAATATTTGACTTTAAGTATATTCCTAGAGAATGTCCAATATCTTTAGATACTAAATGATGGTAAAGATGAAGTGACAATTTAGGGAGGAAAACCTAGGCTAGCATTTTGGTGACAACCATAACGGAGGGGTCAAATTCAGGAAACCATGGGGTAATAAAGAGACCCACTCTTACCCAATACAATTACTATCCCTAATAAATTTATGATAATCATTACGATGCATAAATTGAACAACAACAAAACCTTTGGATCATAAATATACCTCATTTTTCTTGGTGTAATTCAAAAAATCTATTGTTACAGATCTATTGTGTGGGACCAAAGCCCATTAAAATTATAAATAATTGCATATGTTTCATAATAATATGAAATCAATGACCTATTTTATTATATATATCCAGCGTTGACACTTTATCATATTTCTCCACTATATATGAACTAGGTAAAATCGGGGTTTGAGTTTCTTGAGGAGAGAGCTTGGATCAAATTACATCCTTAAATGAAACTAACTTTGAATTTGAGGGCACCCTAGGCCCCATTGCTCCTCTATGCAATCACAATACCAAAATAAGAGATGAATTCTTGCAAATGTTATAATCAAACAACTATGATAGATCATCAGGGTTTTTACCCTCATAAAGGAGGTGATGTTGAGAAATAGGAATCCCTTAGTTATACTCCAATTTGTTCTTAATTTCAACCACATAACTAGTAGCAATTAGCCACAAAATCATTGATTTATCGAAAAGACACTTAGAAATAATATGAAATCTTACTATGTTTTTGAGACTCTCTCTATGTAATTCCACCTTAGAGGAATTATCAATAACATGCATATAACCTAAGACTTGATGAACACACATTTATGCAAATACTTGTTAAGAAAAAAATTCATCAAATGCTTTGCATGCATCCTTGATTACCTTCACATTCACTAGAACACTTTCCCTATATCTCTAGGCACCCTCTTCAACTTAGAACCCTTGTTGGAATAAACTAAAATCTCCATCAAACGACATGGAAACCTCCATAAAATAGGGGGGAATAGAGAGCTTCAATAATATTTTTTCCACACCAAAATGTTTTCCATTCTTTTCCATGGTCACCAAATTTTCATATGCCATTGTCTGTTTAGGATCTATCTTAATAAATTCCATTTTCTCCAACTGCCGTGACATATGGAAAAATATAGAACCATTTATCTGAGAGAAATGTAGTGGGTGAACCCAAAATATTTGTCTCCCACCATAGATATTTGGTGCCTTGTGTAGAAGAACACACACATATTTTCCCCTTAAGTAATGATGCCTACCTCATAAACTTCCTTGATCTTTGACGAGGGTTTCATCTTTCTCACTTCAATAATGCTCACTTGTGAGTATTTTCTTGCATATTTTTTAGTAGCTTATTATACATGGCACAAATGCAGAGCTAGGGATGCTACACCATCCATTACGATCGCTATTTCCATATTATTCGACGAGGATAAATTTGATTGTTCATCTATATCACCATTTACAAATTAATCAAGTAT
>JZKD02S2436537.1:0-27695 GCA_000966675.3 Picea glauca
GATGTCATCATAAGTTTCTTGATAAATTTCACCCTTCCCCATTAAATTCAATGTTTCTACCCATTCATCTTTCATACCCTTAATCAGAGTTGCCTTAAGTACTTCACCTGGTAACTACCATAGGGTGATCTTTGTAAATTATACTAAAATCTCTCAACATACTCTTCTAATGATTCATTTTCTTTTGCATTCATTTGAAAGATTTCATATTTTAAGTCTCTAGTTCTACTATAATCTTGATATTTTGTCAAGAAGGCATGTTTCATCTCATCCCATGAGTTTATAGTTYCGCCCCCTAATCCCATAAACCAACGTAGAGCTGCTCCTTTCAAAGTGGAGGGGAACAATTTTAATTTTTGGGGTTCAGAGGTGTAATCATACCCTCTACATAGGAGATCAAATTCAAATAAGAATGTGTCCGGGTCTTCTAAGATTAATCCATGAAAGGTTGGCAGGTTGTGTAGGGGAATTGCCTTCATGGGGGCATTGGAAATTGGATCAACTATCAGATATTCCAATGTGGAAGTTTGGGGACGTTGTGGATTTGGTTGTGCCATTTGATTGAAAATATGCCAGAAATCTTCAGGGATTTATTGATCTGGATATTTTATTCGAATTGGTTGGCTATCTGATCCTCTAGGGGATTTGATTGCACTCCCTCTATCTGGGATTTCAGGTATGCCTTCCTCTTTCACAGGAGATTCAGGATCAGGTGGTGGGTCTGTCTTAGCTATCCCGCTGGTTTCTCCTTCTCCTTCCTCCAGATTACAAGAGTTTCCCTCTTCTAAAGGGTTGAGGGGTGGAAGATCTATGCTCTGAAAGCTTTGCTCAATCCCTTCAGTTTTTCTATGAATCTCGGTGTGGGCTACAGTTGGTGAAATTTCCACCTGAGGGATTCAGGTAGATCCTTTTCTAGGTCCAACCAAAGCTCAAGATTATACTTTTCGGATGATGTCGTTTATGAAAGTGCTTCTTCTAGGGAGCACCAAGCCMTRGGTTTTGGTAATTTTTGGTGGGGGTTTTGGTTTTTCAAGATCTTTCTTCTTAGTCATGCACACTTCACACAAAAAAAGAAAATCAAGAAAGAAAAACACCTMTGCAACCTCTTAATGCGTCAGCTGCAGGTAGGCGCTGGCATAAGCATCTTACTTATTGCCTGCGTAGATTCTTACCTTCCATCTTCAATACCTTGTCCTCCAGAGGCACAATCTATGCTACCTTTGACATTCTCCCCRGTAACAATGTCAAATTGTTGGGGTCTAAAGATGTCTAAAAACAACCTTAGTTTAACATTAATTTATCAACCCAAGGATTCGTCTTTTATCTCAAGAATATCARCAAAGTCTATGCAGATAGCTCGTAGAGGCTAAAATCGTGTAGTTGAAGCAAATATGAGTTTATCAACAATMAAGTTCCTCAAACATTCATTAAAGATTCTAGGATTTGAAATCTAATGTTGTGCAATGGAAAGGAACTAATTAATCTATTGAATTCATTTTAACTAAAAGCAGTAATTGAATATAAATAAAGACTTGCAGAATTGACTATTATTATGAATCAAATTACTGGAAAGGAAAAAGGTGAATTACTCTATCTATGGAAAGAAACAACGACTCTAATCTAATCGAAGGAGACAACAATTGTACTTCTATTGAAATGAACAACAACTATATCTTAACGGAAAGGAACAACAAATGTAAATTAATTGAAAGGAACATCCAATGTAAACTAATTGAAAGGAACAACATATGTAAACTAATTGAAAGGAACAACAATTGCAAATCTAAGTAAAAGGAACAACGCATATGAACTTATGAGGAACTGTCACACATCAAATCTCAGTAATAGAATTTGGAACAACAATCATCTAATGCTTAAGGAAATATCTATCTCATGCAAATGATATAAAATCATCAACACACTTATGCATTCATTTAACTACTGTAAAAGGGAATCGAATCACAAAATAGAAATTGAATTGATACAATTACGGGTCAAATAGTAGCTCCTTTAGACTGGGCCCTTGGTCTTTAGAAGCACTGTTATTCGAAACTCAATATGTAGAAATGGTAAAACTGCTCAAAGCTTATATTGATTTCATAGCTGGTACAACATTTACAAAAAATGCTAATGCAGAGCAATTCTAAGTTCTGAGTTCTTGGGTGCAATTCTTCTATATCTTTTTAGGATCTATTTACCCCTTATATATTACAATAATATGGGTAAATTAAGCTATCTTGAGGATCGAGAGATCCCTAGGATTGCTTTACTATTATAAAGTTACAATATAAGAAACTTAATCATCTTCAAAACTGCCTTGCGCCATAAAGTCCTCATCCTCCAATAGCTTGCGCGTCTTCAAGATTTCCTTTGCTATCTTGGGTTTGACAATATTTAACCAATCCTGTAATAAAACCAAACAATTCCAAACATGTTTTAGGATCTATGTAATCTAATTTCAACAATAACGCTAAAGAGTATATTAYTCATTTTCTATCCTATTTGCTCCTAAATAACCGAAAAGTCAATCAAGATGATATCATGAAATGTGGGAAAAAGGAAGATATTTATACATTTTTCATAACCTAACACATGGTATTCCTACGGAAATTATATCCAATAGAGATAGAAAATTCACTTCAAACTTTTGGAAATATCTGTTTGTCGGTTTTGAAACAAAATTGATATTTAGTACAACCTATCACCCTCAAACAGATGGGAAGACAGAGAGGGTAAACAAAGTTTTAGAATACATTATAAGGATGCATGTAATGCATCAACCTAAGAAGTGGGAAGACTACCTACCACTGATAGAATTTTCTTATAACAATGGCTATAAAGAGTCATTAAAGATGAGCCCTTTTGAAGCCCTCTATGGAAGGCAAACCAATATTCCAATAAACTAAAGTAATCTAGTGTACAAAATCACAATCGGGCCAGATATTATAAAAGAAATGGAACAACAAGTAATTCAGATTAGACAAAATTTGAAAATAGCTCAGGATAGACAGAAGAGCTATGCAGATAGAAAAATAACTCCTAGAGAATTCAAAGTAGGGGATCATGTGTATCTCCGAGTTAGACCCGAGAAAATCTCTTTGAGGATGGGAGCTTGTGCCAAGTTTTCACCTTGGTATTTTGGACCCTTTCAAATTTTGAATAAAGTGGGACTTGTAGCCTATAGGCTAGCACTCCCTCCCACAATGAAGGCACATAATGTTTTCCATGTTTCATTATTAAATAAATATGTGCATGATTCTAATCATATTAGTTATTGGTCTGTGATTCAGGTGGAACCAGAGGGATAATTCCTACCGAAACCTCAATGCATAATAGACAGAAAGGAAACCCCACTCAGGAACATAACCATTGCACAGATCAAGGTGCAATGGAAACACTTTGGCCTAGATGAGGCTACATGGGAAATGGAGGATGCCATGAGACAATCATATCCATTTTTGTTTACTTCTATACATATAGAGCACGTCGACAGATAGAACATCAAGGAAGATGTTCCTTTAAGGGGGAGGGGATTGTAATATCCCTTTTTCCCCTAGTCTGTAAACATAACTATAATTGTCCAAGAGACTATGGAAGACTAGATATGTGTGAATGTTTGATTTGATGAACCTTTGTATAAAAGGTCAATGTATGTATTTTTATGTTATTTATAGAAAATGGATAAGGGTTGCTTGACTGTTGAAAGGAGGGTCTTGCCAAGATATACCATGGATGTGATGAGAGAGATGGTGAGGGAAACTAGAAATCGTTGAAATGACCCTCACCAAACCAGTACCTTACTGGGTGTAATTGCTCAATAGTCCTCTAACCCATAAGTGAATTACCAATCAGGATGGTAGTTGGAAGGCCTCCTCAAGAGTTAATGAGGAGATGGGCAGGGTACCCATATGTAAGGCTTCCAGACATGACCACAAGTTCGAGATTCAGACCCACACAACCTTGTTGAGGAAGGAAAGAAAGGAAGTAATTCGGGGGCAGAGGTAGATATACAAGGAAGCAGAGTGGAGAAAAACGATTTCCAGAAGAGAAGAGAGTTGAAAAAAAAGAAAAATGAGAAGCAAGCTCGCTCTGAGCGCAAGAATCCATTGGAAAAATTTTCATTCCATGCTGATAAACAAGGCTGGGAATGATTGTGGAAGAGATCGTGCAAGCCTCCTTGCTTCGTACAGATAAAATTGTTTGCTAAGTTCCTATGGGAGGAGGAGAGTAACCTTCGTCCCTGACTATAGTGGAGAAAGAAGAAAGAGTCTCTCTCTGAGAATCATATTTGAGCTCAGGGATGGCCAGTGGTAAATCCCCCAAGAGTGGTTGTGCCTATGCTTGGGTGGAAACATGCACCCCTTTCAACAGTCGCTTCACGAACTTTGTTTTTATGATAAGTATCTCTATACTCTGTGTACTGCAATGGAAATGGTGAATGATTTTATTTTTATGTATATGATTGAGATATGTGTTGAATGGTTAAGTTAATAAATATGCATTATCTTTCCGTGAATTCATGATTTTGAATAAGTGTATGCTTGACTCAGCTAAGAAGTTAAAGAGTTGTAATATGTAAGCCTGCACTAGTGTCAGGAAATATTTATTGAAATGTTTAAGTCTTGTCGGTCTCTAAATTATACCCTCACGGGAACTCCAAGTTCAAACCCTGTGGAAGGAGGACACCTCCTTTAGATATTTCACCTACATGACGGAGGGCTCATGCCCATGTCCTTAACCCATTTACGACTAAAGGAATTAATGTGTATCCCATAAGAGTTTCCAAAGGACTCGTGTGACCAAGGTCTGAAAACCCTGCGCTAGGCCCTAAAGAAGTTAATCCGCAAAGTGTTAAGATTCGTAAACCTAAGAAACTATAACTTCAACCCAGGAGATCGAGGCTATAACCTTGCTCAATTTATTCAAGCGCTTACCTCCTATCGAGGATCGACGATCGTGCTTGAAACGACGTGGATATATACGATCAGGGACGATTGCGGAGTCCCAACTAGCATTACATTTATCTCCTTTCCCGAGTTTCGGAATATAAATTTCTCTCCTGTGGTGGAATCAATGCCTACAATTGATCCTGCTGAATCTACATATCAACGATCTAGGAGCATTGCGGAGGTTAAGCCCACCTAGATGCTAGTTCTTCCTCTGATATCCACAACTTCTCTCCACCGTAGATCATTCTGTGGAGCGGGTAGAAACCCTTCAAACGTCGAAGTTATGAATTAATGTAAGTTGTATATTCATGGATCTACGTGGACGCACCTCAACCATGGGATCTAATGGGTATTGGGAGACAGTTGGCAGGAACTTCGAACTTCAAAGCTCTGGGAGTTTTGACAAGTAGGTGAAGCAAGGAATCCCCGGAGGTGGTCAGTCCCGGATTGACATGGCATGTCGACATCACCTAGGGTGACGTGGACCCCTGTCCTATATGCCGCATGTCACCCTAATTTTTGTTTCTCATGGATCCTAAATGTGACGTCCCCAACCCTCAAACCTCTGTCGGGAAACATCACTCCATAAACATACTTTTCACTCAAATACCATTCTGTGGCGTTCTCGGCCTTAAACCAACAAGTCAGGCCATGCCACCCAATAAATTTCATGCTCTGATACCATATATATTTATATACATATCTATATAATGCAATTTAAACAATTATAGAATTATGTTCAAACATAGATTAATGAATAAATAATGGTAAAATAATACATGTAGTATTCACAGGAAAAACCCATAATTATAACAACATATACATGCAATACTCATCCATATAGCATGCACAAATACACATGTAAATGAACAGAGAAATGGGTACTTATATTTTAATTGAAGTACACCAACTGCGTGCAGACCTTCCATGAACCTTTGAGCCATAGAATGCATTTCTCATCACTCTTAGCAGTGGGTCACCCCCGAGATGGGACTAAAATCCACCGGGCAAGGGATTCCTAGGCTAGGCAAGGTCGACAGGGAAGTCACATAGTTCAACAGGAAGGCATTCCTCCAAGGAGCCACTTATGTCCATAGCTCACAGACTCTCATTTCCCACATGCAAGTCCCACCCCAGGAGTGTACACATCCACTGTCACACAGTCCATTGGCTGCTACACCTCCCTTTCCAGGTCTTCAACAACAGGATGGGTCATGAATTCCCAGATCTCTGTAGCTGCTACTGGACTTCCTTCAGGATAGCTTACTTCCTCAGCACACTCTCTCACCTAGAGAGATTTTCTCACAGGTATGACAACTTGATTCTTCACACTCACTCCTCAACACATAGGAAAGGTGATGGCAACAACAAAAACTAGATGTGGGGAAATGGTATTGACAGGACAATACGCAGGCAACCCATATGTACAGGTACAACGAGGGTAACCATAGTAAAAAAATTGGGTATGGGCTCTGGTAATGACATCAAGCCACACCAATCCAGAGAAGACGTGTGTAGAAACAACGAATGGATAAAGTGCGATTTGGCTAAGGCACTACGCAGTCATGTTATGATTCACAAGCAAAAACAACTAGCTTCCTAACATGGTGTGCCCATTTTCAGAAGTTGCAGAGATCGACGATGGAGGCAATGGATGGTTGCTTCAAGGCTCTCCCAGTCTCAGTGCATTCATCAATGGGGAGTATGGATGACTTCCAGAGTGGCAACCATCGCGAGAATGGTGAGTTCCCCCCCAATGAGCTGACTTTCCCACCTAAAAACTGCATGTGCCAAGGTTGACACATGTCTTCCTGAAGCTACATGAGCTCCGCTTAACACTCGTTCCCTTTCCCCAGGAACTTAAGAAAACATGGTTATTTCAAACCTAAGCCTCTAAGAAATAATAATATAATATTATTCCTTTAGAGGTAAGCCCTCTAGCTTATCCCCTATTCTTAGACACTTAGCCCCTTCCCTTCCCTTTCCCTACCTCTTATTCCCCCATAACTCTTTCTTCGTGGTCGATCTGCATGCAATGATGTGTAATTTTTATTAATGATCTGCATAATTATATATACAAAACATGATCCTGTCCTTAGCATCCTAGTCTCTCTGGCCTAATCATCACATAAGCCTCCTAGCTTATTATAACTCGGCTCACCAGCCTAACAAACATGTTTACAATTCATCATTACAACTAGGGCTCTGTCGGGGGATATTACAATACCCTCCCCTTATTTTTGCATTGTGCTCAGTGCAACTTGTTTATACATATATAATTCAAAAATTCTTCAAAAATCTCCAAGCTTTAGCTATAGCGGGAATTCAATTGCTATGTTCCATAGAGCTGGTTCAGGAAGAATTCAACTCATTGTTCCTTATTACATGCCTCAATTAAACCTCATTGAAAGCATCGACTGGCTATAGATCCACGACATTCCACCCAGCCTTATATCTCATTGTTGATAAACTCTTAGCAGGGGCTATGACTCCACAGACGTAAACACTTTGCTCATACACCTATTCATTCAGAAGAAACATTAAAAAATACATACAATATATATACTGACAATTCTAATAAAATTATTACTTGTATACAAGATACACAACATAGAATGAATAGAGACTTGATACTTATATTTTGATTGAGAATACCTTCCACCCCTGAGCAGGGCTATGACTCTATCAGGTAAATGGCTTCCCAAGATAGTCGTGGTCCACAATCCATATCAACATGGTCTAGGCCAAGGTACAAAACCTCAGCAGCACTCCAACCAACGGTCTCTCATTCCCCACATGCCTACACAACCCAAGGTAGTATGCACCTTCCTTTCAGGGCTCCAATATAGGCCGGACAGGAAGTCTCAGAGCACCATGGCTCTAGGAGTTCCAACTACCCTCAGAGGTCTCCAGGTACCCTCCAAACCTCAAACCGGGGAACTTATCCCCAAAATTCTCCCTCCAGGGCTCCAACCTTCTCTAATGCAACCCAAGGAGAAGTGTACACACACCCAGATCCACTAGGGATCCAGAGGGTAAGATTTGTTGTCTCCAATCAACATCTTCCCCAAGCTACTCTTTGTAGTCAACATTCCAATTTTAATCAACATCATCTCATTTGCATCACTCACATGCAATTATCATGAGAGAACATAAAAGAATTCATTTAGGAACTCAAACTTAGTTCAAAAGGGAATTCAACTTTTCCCCAAAACATGAAATTTTATTTCATAATTCTTCTTGGATGTTGTCATATTAGGAATCCTTCATCATACATATAACCAACAAATTGTCAGTATTTCTTGTACATCATAATTCTATTGTAATATGTACAAAACCATATGCAGTGATCTTAGAATTGTCTGCACCTAGCAATTCAATCATAATTACCAAACAATTTAATAAAATAGAATGACTCATTATTCTATTCATATGCATGTTCATAATTAATATCTGTAAGTTTATTACTTCTTTTTCCGAACAAGAAATTTTCTGTAGTCAGTATTCATGTGACTACTTGACTTGCAAATTTCCTGTTGCAATGTCTAACAACTCCTGAAATGTCCTCAACCTCATGAGTTAACAACATTTCAACCCTTAGTAACAAGTATTTCCATGCAATAATATATGTTCCTTTACTTAGAAAACACATTCAACAATTGNAAGTTCCTCAAACATTCATTAAAGATTCTAGGATTTGAAATCTAATGTTGTGCAATGGAAAGGAACTAATTAATCTATTGAATTCATTTTAACTAAAAGCAGTAATTGAATATAAATAAAGACTTGCAGAATTGACTATTATTATGAATCAAATTACTGGAAAGGAAAAAGGTGAATTACTCTATCTATGGAAAGAAACAACGACTCTAATCTAATCGAAGGAGACAACAATTGTACTTCTATTGAAATGAACAACAACTATATCTTAACGGAAAGGAACAACAAATGTAAATTAATTGAAAGGAACATCCAATGTAAACTAATTGAAAGGAACAACATATGTAAACTAATTGAAAGGAACAACAATTGCAAATCTAAGTAAAAGGAACAACGCATATGAACTTATGAGGAACTGTCACACATCAAATCTCAGTAATAGAATTTGGAACAACAATCATCTAATGCTTAAGGAAATATCTATCTCATGCAAATGATATAAAATCATCAACACACTTATGCATTCATTTAACTACTGTAAAAGGGAATCGAATCACAAAATAGAAATTGAATTGATACAATTACGGGTCAAATAGTAGCTCCTTTAGACTGGGCCCTTGGTCTTTAGAAGCACTGTTATTCGAAACTCAATATGTAGAAATGGTAAAACTGCTCAAAGCTTATATTGATTTCATAGCTGGTACAACATTTACAAAAAATGCTAATGCAGAGCAATTCTAAGTTCTGAGTTCTTGGGTGCAATTCTTCTATATCTTTTTAGGATCTATTTACCCCTTATATATTACAATAATATGGGTAAATTAAGCTATCTTGAGGATCGAGAGATCCCTAGGATTGCTTTACTATTATAAAGTTACAATATAAGAAACTTAATCATCTTCAAAACTGCCTTGCGCCATAAAGTCCTCATCCTCCAATAGCTTGCGCGTCTTCAAGATTTCCTTTGCTATCTTGGGTTTGACAATATTTAACCAATCCTGTAATAAAACCAAACAATTCCAAACATGTTTTAGGATCTATGTAATCTAATTTCAACAATAACGCTAAAGAGTATATTATTCATTTTCTATCCTATTTGCTCCTAAATAACCGAAAAGTCAATCAAGATGATATCATGAAATGTGGGAAAAAGGAAGATATTTATACATTTTTCATAACCTAACACATGGTATTCCTACGGAAATTATATCCAATAGAGATAGAAAATTCACTTCAAACTTTTGGAAATATCTGTTTGTCGGTTTTGAAACAAAATTGCTATTTAGTACAACCTATCACCCTCAAACAGATGGGAAGACAGAGAGGGTAAACAAATTTTTAGAATACATTATAAGGATGCATGTAATGCATCAACCTAAGAAGTGGGAAGACTGCCTACCACTGATAGAATTTTCTTATAACAATGGCTATCAAGAGTCATTAAAGATGAGCCCTTTTGAAGCCCTCTATGGAAGGCAAACCAATATTCCAATAAACTAAAGTAATCTAGTGTACAAAATCACAATCGGGCCAGATATTCTAAAGGAAATGGAACAACAAGTAATTCAGATTAGACAAAATTTGAAAATAGCTCAGGATAGACAGAAGAGCTATGCAGATAGAAAAAGAACTCCTAGAGAATTCAAAGTAGGGGATCATGTGTATCTCCGAGTTAGACCCGAGAAAATCTCTTTGAGGATGGGAGCTTGTGCCAAGTTTTCACCTTGGTATTGTGGACCCTTTCAAATTTTGAATAAAGTGGGACTTGTAGCCTATAGGCTAGCACTCCCTCCCACAATGAAGGCACATAATGTTTTCCATGTTTCATTATTAAAGAAATATGTGCATGATTCTAATCATATTAGTGATTGGTCTGTGATTCAGGTGGAACCAGAGGGATAATTCCTACCGAAACCTCAATGCATAATAGACAGAAAGGAAACCCCACTCAGGAACATAACCATTGCACAGATCAAGGTGCAGTGGAAACACTTTGGCCTAGATGAGGCTACATGGGAAATGGAGGATGCCATGAGACAATCATATCCATTTTTGTTTACTTCTATACATATAGAGCACGTCGACAGATAGAACATCAAGGAAGATGTTCCTTTAAGGGGGAGGGGATTGTAATATCCCTTTTTCCCCTAGTCTGTAAACATAACTATAATTGTCCAAGAGACTATGGAAGACTAGATATGTGTGAATGTTTGATTTGATGAACCTTTGTATAAAAGGTCAATGTATGTATTTTTATGTTATTTATAGAAAATGGATAAGGGTTGCTTGACTGTTGAAAGGAGGGTCTTGCCAAGATATACCATGGATGTGATGAGAGAGATGGTGAGGGAAACTAGAAATCGTTGAAATGACCCTCACCAAACCAGTACCTTACTGGGTGTAATTGCTCAATAGTCCTCTAACCCATAAGTGAATTACCAATCAGGATGGTAGTTGGAAGGCCTCCTCAAGAGTTAATGAGGAGATGGGCAGGGTACCCATATGTAAGGCTTCCAGACATGACCACAAGTTCGAGATTCAGACCCACACAACCTTGTTGAGGAAGGAAAGAAAGGAAGTAATTCGGGGGCAGAGGTAGATATACAAGGAAGCAGAGTGGAGAAAAACGATTTCCAGAAGAGAAGAGAGTTGAAAAAAAAGAAAAATGAGAAGCAAGCTCGCTCTGAGCGCAAGAATCCATTGGAAAAATTTTCATTCCATGCTGATAAACAAGGCTGGGAATGATTGTGGAAGAGATCGTGCAAGCCTCCTTGCTTCGTACAGATAAAATTGTTTGCTAAGTTCCTATGGGAGGAGGAGAGTAACCTTCGTCCCTGACTATAGTGGAGAAAGAAGAAAGAGTCTCTCTCTGAGAATCATATTTGAGCTCAGGGATGGCCAGTGGTAAATCCCCCAAGAGTGGTTGTGCCTATGCTTGGGTGGAAACATGCACCCCTTTCAACAGTCGCTTCACGAACTTTGTTTTTATGATAAGTATCTCTATACTCTGTGTACTGCAATGGAAATGGTGAATGATTTTATTTTTATGTATATGATTGAGATATGTGTTGAATGGTTAAGTTAATAAATATGCATTATCTTTCCGTGAATTCATGATTTTGAATAAGTGTATGCTTGACTCAGCTAAGAAGTTAAAGAGTTGTAATATGTAAGCCTGCACTAGTGTCAGGAAATATTTATTGAAATGTTTAAGTCTTGTCGGTCTCTAAATTATACCCTCACGGGAACTCCAAGTTCAAACCCTGTGGAAGGAGGACACCTCCTTTAGATATTTCACCTACATGACGGAGGGCTCATGCCCATGTCCTTAACCCATTTACGACTAAAGGAATTAATGTGTATCCCATAAGAGTTTCCAAAGGACTCGTGTGACCAAGGTCTGAAAACCCTGCGCTAGGCCCTAAAGAAGTTAATCCGCAAAGTGTTAAGATTCGTAAACCTAAGAAACTATAACTTCAACCCAGGAGATCGAGGCTATAACCTTGCTCAATTTATTCAAGCGCTTACCTCCTATCGAGGATCGACGATCGTGCTTGAAACGACGTGGATATATACGATCAGGGACGATTGCGGAGTCCCAACTAGCATTACATTTATCTCCTTTCCCGAGTTTCGGAATATAAATTTCTCTCCTGTGGTGGAATCAATGCCTACAATTGATCCTGCTGAATCTACATATCAACGATCTAGGAGCATTGCGGAGGTTAAGCCCACCTAGATGCTAGTTCTTCCTCTGATATCCACAACTTCTCTCCACCGTAGATCATTCTGTGGAGCGGGTAGAAACCCTTCAAACGTCGAAGTTATGAATTAATGTAAGTTGTATATTCATGGATCTACGTGGACGCACCTCAACCATGGGATCTAATGGGTATTGGGAGACAGTTGGCAGGAACTTCGAACTTCAAAGCTCTGGGAGTTTTGACAAGTAGGTGAAGCAAGGAATCCCCGGAGGTGGTCAGTCCCGGATTGACATGGCATGTCGACATCACCTAGGGTGACGTGGACCCCTGTCCTATATGCCGCATGTCACCCTAATTTTTGTTTCTCATGGATCCTAAATGTGACGTCCCCAACCCTCAAACCTCTGTCGGGAAACATCACTCCATAAACATACTTTTCACTCAAATACCATTCTGTGGCGTTCTCGGCCTTAAACCAACAAGTCAGGCCATGCCACCCAATAAATTTCATGCTCTGATACCATATATATTTATATACATATCTATATAATGCAATTTAAACAATTATAGAATTATGTTCAAACATAGATTAATGAATAAATAATGGTAAAATAATACATGTAGTATTCACAGGAAAAACCCATAATTATAACAACATATACATGCAATACTCATCCATATAGCATGCACAAATACACATGTAAATGAACAGAGAAATGGGTACTTATATTTTAATTGAAGTACACCAACTGCGTGCAGACCTTCCATGAACCTTTGAGCCATAGAATGCATTTCTCATCACTCTTAGCAGTGGGTCACCCCCGAGATGGGACTAAAATCCACCGGGCAAGGGATTCCTAGGCTAGGCAAGGTCGACAGGGAAGTCACATAGTTCAACAGGAAGGCATTCCTCCAAGGAGCCACTTATGTCCATAGCTCACAGACTCTCATTTCCCACATGCAAGTCCCACCCCAGGAGTGTACACATCCACTGTCACACAGTCCATTGGCTGCTACACCTCCCTTTCCAGGTCTTCAACAACAGGATGGGTCATGAATTCCCAGATCTCTGTAGCTGCTACTGGACTTCCTTCAGGATAGCTTACTTCCTCAGCACACTCTCTCACCTAGAGAGATTTTCTCACAGGTATGACAACTTGATTCTTCACACTCACTCCTCAACACATAGGAAAGGTGATGGCAACAACAAAAACTAGATGTGGGGAAATGGTATTGACAGGACAATACGCAGGCAACCCATATGTACAGGTACAACGAGGGTAACCATAGTAAAAAAATTGGGTATGGGCTCTGGTAATGACATCAAGCCACACCAATCCAGAGAAGACGTGTGTAGAAACAACGAATGGATAAAGTGCGATTTGGCTAAGGCACTACGCAGTCATGTTATGATTCACAAGCAAAAACAACTAGCTTCCTAACATGGTGTGCCCATTTTCAGAAGTTGCAGAGATCGACGATGGAGGCAATGGATGGTTGCTTCAAGGCTCTCCCAGTCTCAGTGCATTCATCAATGGGGAGTATGGATGACTTCCAGAGTGGCAACCATCGCGAGAATGGTGAGTTCCCCCCCAATGAGCTGACTTTCCCACCTAAAAACTGCATGTGCCAAGGTTGACACATGTCTTCCTGAAGCTACATGAGCTCCGCTTAACACTCGTTCCCTTTCCCCAGGAACTTAAGAAAACATGGTTATTTCAAACCTAAGCCTCTAAGAAATAATAATATAATATTATTCCTTTAGAGGTAAGCCCTCTAGCTTATCCCCTATTCTTAGACACTTAGCCCCTTCCCTTCCCTTTCCCTACCTCTTATTCCCCCATAACTCTTTCTTCGTGGTCGATCTGCATGCAATGATGTGTAATTTTTATTAATGATCTGCATAATTATATATACAAAACATGATCCTGTCCTTAGCATCCTAGTCTCTCTGGCCTAATCATCACATAAGCCTCCTAGCTTATTATAACTCGGCTCACCAGCCTAACAAACATGTTTACAATTCATCATTACAACTAGGGCTCTGTCGGGGGATATTACAATACCCTCCCCTTATTTTTGCATTGTGCTCAGTGCAACTTGTTTATACATATATAATTCAAAAATTCTTCAAAAATCTCCAAGCTTTAGCTATAGCGGGAATTCAATTGCTATGTTCCATAGAGCTGGTTCAGGAAGAATTCAACTCATTGTTCCTTATTACATGCCTCAATTAAACCTCATTGAAAGCATCGACTGGCTATAGATCCACGACATTCCACCCAGCCTTATATCTCATTGTTGATAAACTCTTAGCAGGGGCTATGACTCCACAGACGTAAACACTTTGCTCATACACCTATTCATTCAGAAGAAACATTAAAAAATACATACAATATATATACTGACAATTCTAATAAAATTATTACTTGTATACAAGATACACAACATAGAATGAATAGAGACTTGATACTTATATTTTGATTGAGAATACCTTCCACCCCTGAGCAGGGCTATGACTCTATCAGGTAAATGGCTTCCCAAGATAGTCGTGGTCCACAATCCATATCAACATGGTCTAGGCCAAGGTACAAAACCTCAGCAGCACTCCAACCAACGGTCTCTCATTCCCCACATGCCTACACAACCCAAGGTAGTATGCACCTTCCTTTCAGGGCTCCAATATAGGCCGGACAGGAAGTCTCAGAGCACCATGGCTCTAGGAGTTCCAACTACCCTCAGAGGTCTCCAGGTACCCTCCAAACCTCAAACCGGGGAACTTATCCCCAAAATTCTCCCTCCAGGGCTCCAACCTTCTCTAATGCAACCCAAGGAGAAGTGTACACACACCCAGATCCACTAGGGATCCAGAGGGTAAGATTTGTTGTCTCCAATCAACATCTTCCCCAAGCTACTCTTTGTAGTCAACATTCCAATTTTAATCAACATCATCTCATTTGCATCACTCACATGCAATTATCATGAGAGAACATAAAAGAATTCATTTAGGAACTCAAACTTAGTTCAAAAGGGAATTCAACTTTTCCCCAAAACATGAAATTTTATTTCATAATTCTTCTTGGATGTTGTCATATTAGGAATCCTTCATCATACATATAACCAACAAATTGTCAGTATTTCTTGTACATCATAATTCTATTGTAATATGTACAAAACCATATGCAGTGATCTTAGAATTGTCTGCACCTAGCAATTCAATCATAATTACCAAACAATTTAATAAAATAGAATGACTCATTATTCTATTCATATGCATGTTCATAATTAATATCTGTAAGTTTATTACTTCTTTTTCCGAACAAGAAATTTTCTGTAGTCAGTATTCATGTGACTACTTGACTTGCAAATTTCCTGTTGCAATGTCTAACAACTCCTGAAATGTCCTCAACCTCATGAGTTAACAACATTTCAACCCTTAGTAACAAGTATTTCCATGCAATAATATATGTTCCTTTACTTAGAAAACACATTCAACAATTGAATTTAGTATACAATTCTATCACTTACTATGCATGAGTGCAATTCTCAATGCATACTTATTTAGTGCACCTTGCATTGAATTACATAATGCTCTTTATCTCAGTCATGTATCTCACCATCCATAAGTTGGAATTCTGGCTAATGTGTTGACACATTGTCCACACACTTCCTATTATCTTCCCAATTAATTGGATGCCTTCCTTTTCGACCCGAACATGACACCAATGAAATAATTATGTGGTGTTCATTAGTGTTAGAAAAAAAGTTGCAGTCCAAGTTTTATTTAAAGGTAAGAAGTTTTTAGTACCTGTGTGGCTCATAACCTTTCCATATCCATACCTTGCCATATCCAACCATGTCATGGTCTCATACATGACTAGCTTATTGACATTCATTCCTATAACAAGTTCTTATCTTTTATTTATTTGGTTATTACCTCATAACCAAATTAACATGACATTCTACTATGTTAGTGTGTGCATTCAAAAAGCTAAGAAGAATTGAATTAATACAGGCCTCCAGCCTTTACCACATCCAGTAGTATGCATTCAATAATATAATCATGTGATTTTATAAAATAACTTTGGCTGAGGAAATTCTTACCTAAATTCCCTTTAGTAATTATGCAATAAGAGTAATAAAACTCATACATGCATGATTGCCATTAATATATTTTATACTACCTGAATGTCTGATGGTAGTAGAAGGTTTCATGCTTCTTTTATCAAACTTATAACCAAACTTCAACTTTGTGTTGCTTCCTTCCATATGTAGCAACATCATCAACAACACTTGCAGCATGAAATAATTCTTTTTCTTCTTATGGTTGTTCAACCAACCCTAATTCAATTGTTGCTACCACAATTTCAGTAACTTCTTTCTCCCTGCATCATATTTCTTGTTGTTCTCAGAGTTTTCACTTCATCCTAGATTCTAAAATCTTGTTGTGCTCTCACTATAATCATTGTACATGATTAGTTCTGACCTGATCACTTTCTAGCCAAATCACTCTGGCCTGCTTTTTCATTTATAGTCACAAACTAAGCTAATAGTAACCTTCATCTTTCATTAATTTCCTGGATCCAACTATCCCAACTCGTACTTGGATGAATTAAAATTCCAAACCAAGTTGTTTTATAGACTCTATATTCTTCAACATCCAATTATTCTTCAGGACTGAAATTCGTCAGCCCTTTCTCGATGGAATGCTTTAGTACTTGAGGTTTTCTTGCACTCTCCTCTTCTCTTTTCCAACTAGCTTCAAACTTGACTTACCTATCCAATCTCTAGCATATTGTAAGGATGCACATATGGCTCCTTTTCTAGCTGCATAGAATTAACTAAAAGTCCTTTTTTTACCTTACCATCATAGATTCAATTGATACCTCCAACCTCTTGGGTTGTCACTCATGGATCTATGTCACTTAAGATGGATTCTTGTCAGACACTATCTCCACTGCATTCAAAACCATGCATAGAACTATTTTCTTCTTCATAGTTCCTTATTTATTTCTCTTTAGAAGTCATTTCACTTTTAAATTATTCTTGACTTGATATCTCCATGCTCTTATGGAAATACCTTCACACCTTTGGAGTCCATCAACAATCCTCTACTATTGTAGCTTTCCTTCTTGGAGTGTTGACATGCATTCCTATTAGCTTGATATATATCTCATGATTTCTTCTTCCATTATCTTAGGATGTTCACGGGCTTGACTCCATCCAGGAGTTTTTTTTTTCCTTGTCTACTTTGCATACTTTCCACCACATATTATTCTGATATTAATTTTCAGTGATCCATTATTATTTGGATTTCTCTGATCCAACTCCTACATGAACACCATTATTATTTGGATTTCTCTGATCCAACTCCTACATGAACAATTATATATTTCCAGTCATGTTATATGAGTAACCTTGGATAGTTAACACCAACTTATTTCTTAAAGCAATTTGATTTAGCCTTTTAATGATTGATCCTATCAGCACTGGTATTATCTTGATGAATTATTACTTTCTCATGTCTTGAACCATCTGATTTTTCAACCTGACATGCATATTCAACTTCTGTATTTCCATATTTGATGACCTTCATGCCTTGATTCCACTGCGCATTCTGATAGTAATAATGGAGGTGCTATCTCCAACCTGTAGGACCATTCCTTGGAGATATTGTCACTTTCTCCATGCATACATTATGTCCTTCTTGATCAAAATAATAGCATTATGAAATATATCAATCTGTATAGATTAGGTCTTCCCACTATGTACTTCTTTATTTTAACATTCTTTATTCTTGACCTTGATCCTCTTGTGGAGTATTCTTGATGTAACATTATGTCCTCAAGTTCCTCTGTTCCTTCTTGATATTAGGTCCAAACTCTTTTATATTCCATAAATTCTTCCTTTTATGGTTACCAAAAATATTCCTTTTAAATCCCTGTGATCTAAGATACTCAATCCTCAAATATGGTTGAATACCTGGAATCCTCTTTCCAAGACCTTTCCAATGACTTTTCCCTTGCTCGATTCTGAGCTTTGAGTAGAAAGCTATGATTGTTTACAACTTCAGATTTTTCTCTTATGCACTTCTTGTGCAACATATCTCTTTTCTCTGAGCTAATGGCTCTTAGATCTCTGTCAGACACTATCATAAAGTTCCTAGGTCTTCAATACCTCTCCTAATGTAGGTCTGAACCAGACAAAACCCACAAGCTTTCTTCCTAACCCCTTTTTCCTTCTTTAACACAGTTTTTAGGCACTAGTCCCCTTTTTTCCTTCAGCCCTTAATTCACATGTGACCACAGCTGTGACCAAGTGATAAACCAACAGGATCTTACTCCGCACTTCGGAGTTTTGGGTTTCGAGTGTTTTCAACTCACTGGAATGCCAATCTCCCAATATCCAAACTCGTGAAGTTCTCAACTGATGTCAAAGGAATCAAAGGTTCCCTCTCTCCACCCAAATCCACAACCACAATTATTTTTGGGACTTCGGGCTTCGGCGGTTTCTTGCAACGCCAAACCTCTAATTCCTTGGAGCATTGAATTTGGAGAACTCGCGAAGAATGGTGGATCGATGGTCCACGACTTCCCAACATCAAATGGTTGAGATCTATTATGGAACTCCGACTTCGGGATTTTTTGAAGCACTTCTCTAAAGGTTCGACGGAGTGCCGGATAGACGAACTCACAAACAACAAATCAATGGATTGTACCTTCTCGCTAACCAACGACTATGATCAGCTCCGGGACTCCGGGCTTCGGGAGTTCCAGACTATCCACACTCAAAAATATTCTGGAGTACCAAGTCTCTAGACTGCTACATCTNTGGAAACACTTTGGCCTAGATGAGGCTACATGGGAAATGGAGGATGCCATGAGACAATCATATCCATTTTTGTTTACTTCTATACATATAGAGCACGTCGACAGATAGAACATCAAGGAAGATGTTCCTTTAAGGGGGAGGGGATTGTAATATCCCTTTTTCCCCTAGTCTGTAAACATAACTATAATTGTCCAAGAGACTATGGAAGACTAGATATGTGTGAATGTTTGATTTGATGAACCTTTGTATAAAAGGTCAATGTATGTATTTTTATGTTATTTATAGAAAATGGATAAGGGTTGCTTGACTGTTGAAAGGAGGGTCTTGCCAAGATATACCATGGATGTGATGAGAGAGATGGTGAGGGAAACTAGAAATCGTTGAAATGACCCTCACCAAACCAGTACCTTACTGGGTGTAATTGCTCAATAGTCCTCTAACCCATAAGTGAATTACCAATCAGGATGGTAGTTGGAAGGCCTCCTCAAGAGTTAATGAGGAGATGGGCAGGGTACCCATATGTAAGGCTTCCAGACATGACCACAAGTTCGAGATTCAGACCCACACAACCTTGTTGAGGAAGGAAAGAAAGGAAGTAATTCGGGGGCAGAGGTAGATATACAAGGAAGCAGAGTGGAGAAAAACGATTTCCAGAAGAGAAGAGAGTTGAAAAAAAAGAAAAATGAGAAGCAAGCTCGCTCTGAGCGCAAGAATCCATTGGAAAAATTTTCATTCCATGCTGATAAACAAGGCTGGGAATGATTGTGGAAGAGATCGTGCAAGCCTCCTTGCTTCGTACAGATAAAATTGTTTGCTAAGTTCCTATGGGAGGAGGAGAGTAACCTTCGTCCCTGACTATAGTGGAGAAAGAAGAAAGAGTCTCTCTCTGAGAATCATATTTGAGCTCAGGGATGGCCAGTGGTAAATCCCCCAAGAGTGGTTGTGCCTATGCTTGGGTGGAAACATGCACCCCTTTCAACAGTCGCTTCACGAACTTTGTTTTTATGATAAGTATCTCTATACTCTGTGTACTGCAATGGAAATGGTGAATGATTTTATTTTTATGTATATGATTGAGATATGTGTTGAATGGTTAAGTTAATAAATATGCATTATCTTTCCGTGAATTCATGATTTTGAATAAGTGTATGCTTGACTCAGCTAAGAAGTTAAAGAGTTGTAATATGTAAGCCTGCACTAGTGTCAGGAAATATTTATTGAAATGTTTAAGTCTTGTCGGTCTCTAAATTATACCCTCACGGGAACTCCAAGTTCAAACCCTGTGGAAGGAGGACACCTCCTTTAGATATTTCACCTACATGACGGAGGGCTCATGCCCATGTCCTTAACCCATTTACGACTAAAGGAATTAATGTGTATCCCATAAGAGTTTCCAAAGGACTCGTGTGACCAAGGTCTGAAAACCCTGCGCTAGGCCCTAAAGAAGTTAATCCGCAAAGTGTTAAGATTCGTAAACCTAAGAAACTATAACTTCAACCCAGGAGATCGAGGCTATAACCTTGCTCAATTTATTCAAGCGCTTACCTCCTATCGAGGATCGACGATCGTGCTTGAAACGACGTGGATATATACGATCAGGGACGATTGCGGAGTCCCAACTAGCATTACATTTATCTCCTTTCCCGAGTTTCGGAATATAAATTTCTCTCCTGTGGTGGAATCAATGCCTACAATTGATCCTGCTGAATCTACATATCAACGATCTAGGAGCATTGCGGAGGTTAAGCCCACCTAGATGCTAGTTCTTCCTCTGATATCCACAACTTCTCTCCACCGTAGATCATTCTGTGGAGCGGGTAGAAACCCTTCAAACGTCGAAGTTATGAATTAATGTAAGTTGTATATTCATGGATCTACGTGGACGCACCTCAACCATGGGATCTAATGGGTATTGGGAGACAGTTGGCAGGAACTTCGAACTTCAAAGCTCTGGGAGTTTTGACAAGTAGGTGAAGCAAGGAATCCCCGGAGGTGGTCAGTCCCGGATTGACATGGCATGTCGACATCACCTAGGGTGACGTGGACCCCTGTCCTATATGCCGCATGTCACCCTAATTTTTGTTTCTCATGGATCCTAAATGTGACGTCCCCAACCCTCAAACCTCTGTCGGGAAACATCACTCCATAAACATACTTTTCACTCAAATACCATTCTGTGGCGTTCTCGGCCTTAAACCAACAAGTCAGGCCATGCCACCCAATAAATTTCATGCTCTGATACCATATATATTTATATACATATCTATATAATGCAATTTAAACAATTATAGAATTATGTTCAAACATAGATTAATGAATAAATAATGGTAAAATAATACATGTAGTATTCACAGGAAAAACCCATAATTATAACAACATATACATGCAATACTCATCCATATAGCATGCACAAATACACATGTAAATGAACAGAGAAATGGGTACTTATATTTTAATTGAAGTACACCAACTGCGTGCAGACCTTCCATGAACCTTTGAGCCATAGAATGCATTTCTCATCACTCTTAGCAGTGGGTCACCCCCGAGATGGGACTAAAATCCACCGGGCAAGGGATTCCTAGGCTAGGCAAGGTCGACAGGGAAGTCACATAGTTCAACAGGAAGGCATTCCTCCAAGGAGCCACTTATGTCCATAGCTCACAGACTCTCATTTCCCACATGCAAGTCCCACCCCAGGAGTGTACACATCCACTGTCACACAGTCCATTGGCTGCTACACCTCCCTTTCCAGGTCTTCAACAACAGGATGGGTCATGAATTCCCAGATCTCTGTAGCTGCTACTGGACTTCCTTCAGGATAGCTTACTTCCTCAGCACACTCTCTCACCTAGAGAGATTTTCTCACAGGTATGACAACTTGATTCTTCACACTCACTCCTCAACACATAGGAAAGGTGATGGCAACAACAAAAACTAGATGTGGGGAAATGGTATTGACAGGACAATACGCAGGCAACCCATATGTACAGGTACAACGAGGGTAACCATAGTAAAAAAATTGGGTATGGGCTCTGGTAATGACATCAAGCCACACCAATCCAGAGAAGACGTGTGTAGAAACAACGAATGGATAAAGTGCGATTTGGCTAAGGCACTACGCAGTCATGTTATGATTCACAAGCAAAAACAACTAGCTTCCTAACATGGTGTGCCCATTTTCAGAAGTTGCAGAGATCGACGATGGAGGCAATGGATGGTTGCTTCAAGGCTCTCCCAGTCTCAGTGCATTCATCAATGGGGAGTATGGATGACTTCCAGAGTGGCAACCATCGCGAGAATGGTGAGTTCCCCCCCAATGAGCTGACTTTCCCACCTAAAAACTGCATGTGCCAAGGTTGACACATGTCTTCCTGAAGCTACATGAGCTCCGCTTAACACTCGTTCCCTTTCCCCAGGAACTTAAGAAAACATGGTTATTTCAAACCTAAGCCTCTAAGAAATAATAATATAATATTATTCCTTTAGAGGTAAGCCCTCTAGCTTATCCCCTATTCTTAGACACTTAGCCCCTTCCCTTCCCTTTCCCTACCTCTTATTCCCCCATAACTCTTTCTTCGTGGTCGATCTGCATGCAATGATGTGTAATTTTTATTAATGATCTGCATAATTATATATACAAAACATGATCCTGTCCTTAGCATCCTAGTCTCTCTGGCCTAATCATCACATAAGCCTCCTAGCTTATTATAACTCGGCTCACCAGCCTAACAAACATGTTTACAATTCATCATTACAACTAGGGCTCTGTCGGGGGATATTACAATACCCTCCCCTTATTTTTGCATTGTGCTCAGTGCAACTTGTTTATACATATATAATTCAAAAATTCTTCAAAAATCTCCAAGCTTTAGCTATAGCGGGAATTCAATTGCTATGTTCCATAGAGCTGGTTCAGGAAGAATTCAACTCATTGTTCCTTATTACATGCCTCAATTAAACCTCATTGAAAGCATCGACTGGCTATAGATCCACGACATTCCACCCAGCCTTATATCTCATTGTTGATAAACTCTTAGCAGGGGCTATGACTCCACAGACGTAAACACTTTGCTCATACACCTATTCATTCAGAAGAAACATTAAAAAATACATACAATATATATACTGACAATTCTAATAAAATTATTACTTGTATACAAGATACACAACATAGAATGAATAGAGACTTGATACTTATATTTTGATTGAGAATACCTTCCACCCCTGAGCAGGGCTATGACTCTATCAGGTAAATGGCTTCCCAAGATAGTCGTGGTCCACAATCCATATCAACATGGTCTAGGCCAAGGTACAAAACCTCAGCAGCACTCCAACCAACGGTCTCTCATTCCCCACATGCCTACACAACCCAAGGTAGTATGCACCTTCCTTTCAGGGCTCCAATATAGGCCGGACAGGAAGTCTCAGAGCACCATGGCTCTAGGAGTTCCAACTACCCTCAGAGGTCTCCAGGTACCCTCCAAACCTCAAACCGGGGAACTTATCCCCAAAATTCTCCCTCCAGGGCTCCAACCTTCTCTAATGCAACCCAAGGAGAAGTGTACACACACCCAGATCCACTAGGGATCCAGAGGGTAAGATTTGTTGTCTCCAATCAACATCTTCCCCAAGCTACTCTTTGTAGTCAACATTCCAATTTTAATCAACATCATCTCATTTGCATCACTCACATGCAATTATCATGAGAGAACATAAAAGAATTCATTTAGGAACTCAAACTTAGTTCAAAAGGGAATTCAACTTTTCCCCAAAACATGAAATTTTATTTCATAATTCTTCTTGGATGTTGTCATATTAGGAATCCTTCATCATACATATAACCAACAAATTGTCAGTATTTCTTGTACATCATAATTCTATTGTAATATGTACAAAACCATATGCAGTGATCTTAGAATTGTCTGCACCTAGCAATTCAATCATAATTACCAAACAATTTAATAAAATAGAATGACTCATTATTCTATTCATATGCATGTTCATAATTAATATCTGTAAGTTTATTACTTCTTTTTCCGAACAAGAAATTTTCTGTAGTCAGTATTCATGTGACTACTTGACTTGCAAATTTCCTGTTGCAATGTCTAACAACTCCTGAAATGTCCTCAACCTCATGAGTTAACAACATTTCAACCCTTAGTAACAAGTATTTCCATGCAATAATATATGTTCCTTTACTTAGAAAACACATTCAACAATTGCATTTAGTATACAATTCTATCACTTACTATGCATGAGTGCAATTCTCAATGCATACTTATTTAGTGCACCTTGCATTGAATTACATAATGCTCTTTATCTCAGTCATGTATCTCACCATCCATAAGTTGGAATTCTGGCCAATGTGTTGACACATTGTCCACACACTTCCTATTATCTTCCCAATTAATTGGATGCCTTCCTTTTCGACCCGAACATGACACCAAGAATATAATTATGTGGTGTTCATTAGTGTTAGAAAAAAAGTTGCAGTCCAAGTTTTATTTAAAGGTAGGAAGTTTTTAGTACCTGTGTGGCTCATAACCTTTCCATATCCATACCTTGCCATATCCAACCATGTCACGGTCTCATACATGACTAGCTTATTGACATTCATTCCTATAACAAGTTCTTATCTTTTATTTATTTGGTTATTACCTCATAACCAAATTAACACGACATTCTACTATGTTAGTGTGTGCATTCAAAAAGCTAAGAAGAATTGAATTAATACAGGCCTCCAGCCTTTACCACATCCAGTAGTATGCATTCAATAATATAATCATGTGACTTTATAAAATAACTTTGGCTGAGGAAATTCTTACCTAAATTCCCTTTAGTAATTATGCAATAAGAGTAATAAAACTCATACATGCATGATTGCCATTAATATATTTTATACTACCTGAATGTCTGATGGTAGTAGAAGGTTTCATGCTTCTTTTATCAAACTTATAACCAAACTTCAACTTTGTGTTGCTTCCTTCCATATGTAGCAACATCATCAACAACACTTGCAGCATGAAATAATTCTTTTTCTTCTTATGGTTGTTCAACCAACCCTAATTCAATTGTTGCTACCACAATTTCAGTAACTTCTTTCTCCCTGCATCATATTTCTTGTTGTTCTCAGAGTTTTCACTTCATCCTAGATTCTAAAATCTTGTTGTGCTCTCACTATAATCATTGTACATGATTAGTTCTGACCTGATCACTTTCTAGCCAAATCACTCTGGCCTGCTTTTTCATTTATAGTCACAAACTAAGCTAATAGTAACCTTCATCTTTCATTAATTTCCTGGATCCAACTATCCCAACTCGTACTTGGATGAATTAAAATTCCAAACCAAGTTGTTTTATAGACTCTATATTCTTCAACATCCAATTATTCTTCAGGACTGAAATTCGTCAGCCCTTTCTCGATGGAATGCTTTAGTACTTGAGGTTTTCTTGCACTCTCCTCTTCTCTTTTCCAACTAGCTTCAAACTTGACTTACCTATCCAATCTCTAGCATATTGTAAGGATGCACATATGGCTCCTTTTCTAGCTGCATAGAATTAACTAAAAGTCCTTTTTTTACCTTACCATCATAGATTCAATTGATACCTCCAACCTCTTGGGTTGTCACTCATGGATCTATGTCACTTAAGATGGATTCTTGTCAGACACTATCTCCACTGCATTCAAAACCATGCATAGAACTATTTTCTTCTTCATAGTTCCTTATTTATTTCTCTTTAGAAGTCATTTCACTTTTAAATTATTCTTGACTTGATATCTCCATGCTCTTATGGAAATACCTTCACACCTTTGGAGTCCATCAACAATCCTCTACTATTGTAGCTTTCCTTCTTGGAGTGTTGACATGCATTCCTATTAGCTTGATATATATCTCATGATTTCTTCTTCCATTATCTTAGGATGTTCACGGGCTTGACTCCATCCAGGAGTTTTTTTTTTCCTTGTCTACTTTGCATACTTTCCACCACATATTATTCTGATATTAATTTTCAGTGATCCATTATTATTTGGATTTCTCTGATCCAACTCCTACATGAACACCATTATTATTTGGATTTCTCTGATCCAACTCCTACATGAACAATTATATATTTCCAGTCATGTTATATGAGTAACCTTGGATAGTTAACACCAACTTATTTCTTAAAGCAATTTGATTTAGCCTTTTAATGATTGATCCTATCAGCACTGGTATTATCTTGATGAATTATTACTTTCTCATGTCTTGAACCATCTGATTTTTCAACCTGACATGCATATTCAACTTCTGTATTTCCATATTTGATGACCTTCATGCCTTGATTCCACTGCGCATTCTGATAGTAATAATGGAGGTGCTATCTCCAACCTGTAGGACCATTCCTTGGAGATATTGTCACTTTCTCCATGCATACATTATGTCCTTCTTGATCAAAATAATAGCATTATGAAATATATCAATCTGTATAGATTAGGTCTTCCCACTATGTACTTCTTTATTTTAACATTCTTTATTCTTGACCTTGATCCTCTTGTGGAGTATTCTTGATGTAACATTATGTCCTCAAGTTCCTCTGTTCCTTCTTGATATTAGGTCCAAACTCTTTTATATTCCATAAATTCTTCCTTTTATGGTTACCAAAAATATTCCTTTTAAATCCCTGTGATCTAAGATACTCAATCCTCAAATATGGTTGAATACCTGGAATCCTCTTTCCAAGACCTTTCCAATGACTTTTCCCTTGCTCGATTCTGAGCTTTGAGTAGAAAGCTATGATTGTTTACAACTTCAGATTTTTCTCTTATGCACTTCTTGTGCAACATATCTCTTTTCTCTGAGCTAATGGCTCTTAGATCTCTGTCAGACACTATCATAAAGTTCCTAGGTCTTCAATACCTCTCCTAATGTAGGTCTGAACCAGACAAAACCCACAAGCTTTCTTCCTAACCCCTTTTTCCTTCTTTAACACAGTTTTTAGGCACTAGTCCCCTTTTTTCCTTCAGCCCTTAATTCACATGTGACCACAGCTGTGACCAAGTGATAAACCAACAGGATCTTACTCCGCACTTCGGAGTTTTGGGTTTCGAGTGTTTTCAACTCACTGGAATGCCAATCTCCCAATATCCAAACTCGTGAAGTTCTCAACTGATGTCAAAGGAATCAAAGGTTCCCTCTCTCCACCCAAATCCACAACCACAATTATTTTTGGGACTTCGGGCTTCGGCGGTTTCTTGCAACGCCAAACCTCTAATTCCTTGGAGCATTGAATTTGGAGAACTCGCGAAGAATGGTGGATCGATGGTCCACGACTTCCCAACATCAAATGGTTGAGATCTATTATGGAACTCCGACTTCGGGATTTTTTGAAGCACTTCTCTAAAGGTTCGACGGAGTGCCGGATAGACGAACTCACAAACAACAAATCAATGGATTGTACCTTCTCGCTAACCAACGACTATGATCAGCTCCGGGACTCCGGGCTTCGGGAGTTCCAGACTATCCACACTCAAAAATATTCTGGAGTACCAAGTCTCTAGACTGCTACATCT
>JZKD02S2436548.1:21087-39406 GCA_000966675.3 Picea glauca
CTCTCGTCACTCTTGTTATCTTATATGGTCGTGAAGTTTGGGGCATGCTACAACATCTTTAGGGAATTGTGGAGAAAGATACAACAAATCCAAAAGTGCTTAATAATTTATAATCTTAAAATTAAAGGCAATACACCATATCCTATCCTCATAGAAGTGAGTCTTTCCTCCATTGAGAGCATGACTATGACTAGGTACCTAATGTATAAGGAAAAGATAAACAACATGAAAGACAGGAGACTTCCTAATATTGCTTCAAACTACAAGACCACCTACGACTAAATCATTGGGGAATAAAGGAAGAGGTCACCCTCCAAAATTAAAGATAATATTAAAAATATTAGTACATATAAATTTAAGGAGAAATTGTGGAGAGACAAAGAATTACAGGAAAAACCAAAATTAAGATACCTTAAGGAGGTGAGCAACCTTAATCTATAATATCAAAAGTATATCTGAGTAGCGTAAAGAAGAAAATAAACATTGCTAAAATAAGAACAAACTCTCGTGAGCTCCATAGTGAAATAGGGCATTGGACAATTCCTTAAGTGTTGTGGGTGAAAAGAATTTGTCATCTTTCTTAACTAAGAGGGTTGAAGATGAAAAACACTTTATGTCAAAATGCCTTATATACACCCACCTTAAATCACAATTTCAAAATATTTATTACAATGTCGACCTTCCTAACCTTCTAACTCATCAAAACTTTTCAAGCACATAATTAAAATTTTAAAACAAATAAAGTAATTTCTTACATTTTTTAAAGTCCAATAAACCAAATTTAATCTCAATAAACATTTACCGTCACCATCAATTAACCTAGATTATTCTAAATTTTACAACTAACACTATTTCAAGATATTTTTAATTTAATTAACCATTAATTTTATCATAAATATTATAAATATTGATACTAAATTCAATACATTTAATTTATTTTTAAATTTATCATTTGAATTTATCTGATTAAAAAATTATAACTTTTCAGCAAATATCAGTACCATCTCATATTTAAACTTCAAAAACACTTTTAATTAAATTTAAAATCTTAATAATTTTTTTATTATGTATTAATACATTTCCAAATCCTCTACAATGATACATCTCATACTTCCATAGATAAGCTGAAATCACCACCACAAACATATACTTTAAAATCGTATAATTAATTATTTCGCGAAAGTTCTTCAACTATTTAATTAAGTTGTCGACTCATAGTTGATGCATACCTCATTGGCATAATGATGTGACAAATTGGAAGTGGTCCTTGAAAGTGATTCTCGTAGATAGAGTATCGTTAACAACATAAAATGACAAATTGCC
The DNA here is from genome assembly GCA_000966675.3 of Picea glauca. Lineage (NCBI taxonomy): Eukaryota > Viridiplantae > Streptophyta > Pinopsida > Pinales > Pinaceae > Picea > Picea glauca. Next base: position 22,411 of record JZKD02S2436548.1, read on the forward strand.
AGCTATTGTCTTTGAAAGGGATTTCAATGTATCCCTAACGTCGAAGAGTTAATTAGATATTAAGTATTTGGGAAATTTATTTCACTACGTTTAAATTATAATGATGAAATTTAATAAGTATTTTAAGATTTTCTAATCTTATTATATTTTAAAACTAGTTATTAATTTGTGTGAATATTTTAATTTATGAAATATATAATAATAAAAGTTTTCATAAATTAAGGAAGGAGGTTTGAAAGTTAAAGGAAGCCATAAATGAAAGAAATGGGGAACTCAAAATCTATTATTAGGAATAGAGATCAAAAGGATAACAATAAATAGCAATTTGAGACATTTTAAATCATTTCTTGGAATTGTCGGGGATTTCCTACTGTGGTGAATATATTTCTTTGGTGAAAATATATCTTTGCTTTGAATACTATCTCTATAGTGGCGAATATTTACCTATGGGTCTACGGTGAATCAAGTTTGCGGCAAATCTGATTTATGGTAACTCTATCCGTGACTATTCAAACCCTTCTGTGAATCACTTGCACAAGTTTCTTATTTACTTATTTTTCTTTTCAATATGAGTAGTTCACCTTTGATACCTAAATCTAATAGAGGAAGGCCTAACAAAGTAACCCTAAATAGTTTGCATGAATCTATAGAATCAATAGAAAAACATAGAGAAGAGAGAGAAACCAAACTTCAAAGTGAATTAGTAGCAATGTTTCAAAGTGAGTTAGTATCAATGCTTGATAATAAATTTAGATCATTCGAAGATAATATTCATAGACAAATGGACAATAAACTATTAGGGTTTGAGACTCAGCTACAGAAAATAGAGGTTAGATTACAAGAAATAGAAAAAAAGCAACCAAGAACAAAAACAATAAATGAAACAAGAAGCGGTGGATGAAAATAGCAATCTAAGGACATGATTAAATAGTTAGAAGACAAGCTAATTAACAATTTGTCCCTAAATAGAGTGGAACACAAATTGGATATCAAACCTATCAAAGAGGAAATGAATAAGCTCATAGAGTTAGACCATTAATGTAAAAAATGAGCCTTGAACCTCATAATTTTTGGTATAAAAGAACATAAATATGAGGACACATTGGCAATAGTCAAGGAGGAATTAAAAAATAAATCACAAATTGAAACAATTGGCCTTATAGAAGCAAAAAGGTTGGGCAAAATAATTGAACATAAAGATAGGTTGATTCGGGTAATGGTAAGCTCTAATTTCCATAAATATGACATACTTAGTAAAACTCCAAACTTAAAAGGCCCTAGAATATTTATAAATCAAGACCTCATTCCAGAAGATCAAGCAAGATTAAGGAAGGAGATTCAAAAGGTAAAGGAATCCAGAAAGGAAGGAAAATGGACAATAATTATGAATGAAAAGCTATTATTAGGGATAGAGACCAAAAGGATAACAATAAATATCAATTCAAGACACTTCAAATCCTTTCTTGGAACCGTCGAGGCTTTCTTTGGAACACAGGGCCTATATTAAGTTGGATCTCAAGTGAAATTGATATTATATTTCTAGTTGAAACTTGGGAGCATGAGGAATCTAAAGTCCCTTACATAGACAGACTTATATTGTGGTCAACATGGAACAAGAAATCCTTTCATGGAGGGGTTGGAGGCATAGCTTGTTACATAAGAACAAACATTTCTCCTCACATTCATCTTCATAGAAAAGACCCTCTCAAATAGTTCATTTGGGTGGAAATTTCAAATACCAATGCTAAGAAGATGTATATAACAATTTGTTATTTTGCGCCTATTAATTCTACCTTTTATACAAAAAACAATCTAGATAAAAATTGTCCCTATAAAAGCTTAGACCAAGATATTTGCAGTCTGAGAAATGAAGGTAGTATCCTCCTTCTAGGAGACTTTAATGCTAGAAATGCAACTAATTAGGCTATTATATTAAGCAACGATTCCAACCCTAATCCTTTGTGGCTAGATGAGGACCTTGTTTTAACTAATAGATACAAGAGAAATTCAGAAGACTTGATTGAGAATTTATATGATACTGAGTTAATCAAACTTTGCAGTTCTCAAGATCTAATCATTTGCAATGGTCTAATGAAGTGGCTGAAATCTAACTAGATGACTTGTATCCATGGGCTGGGTAGTAGTGTTGTGGACTATGTGATATCATATATCCCTATTTACAACCAAATATTAAATTTTGACCTTTTAAATGACCATGAACCTGACTCTGATAATAGAACTTTAACCCTAACTCTAAACTTTATCATGCACAAAAATTCCCTTGAAGATAAATCTGGTAACCAAAGACATCTGCTTTTTGACAAAAATAAAACTAATATCTTTTTAAAGGAATTAAACACCGAATTAAATCTTCTATTATATAAAAAAAATGTTGAAGATATTTATCATAATTTTACAACAATCCTCTCTACCTCCATAAAAAAATTCTCTTACGAAGTGTTGTGTAAAAAGAAGAATAGAGTTTTCAACCCTTGGTATGATAACGAGTGTAAACTTGCTATAAAAACCATTAGATATGCGTACAATGAGTCTTAGAAATATGTTAAGATTAATAGATATAAAGCCCTAATCAAAAGAAAAAAAAAGGGACTACATAAATAGAAAGCAAGATAATCTTTTGCACCTTTCTAAGGTAGATCCAAAGAATTTTTGGAGGTAAATTTTGACTCATAAAACTAAAGAAAATGCTATGATTCCCCTGACAGACTAGAATTCCTACCTTAAAAATCTTTACGAATCCCGTAATGACCTGAAAAAAATTCCAAAGGTTTCTAGAGAAGATGATGTTTTTTTCTATAGAAGACATAAAGTTTGGGGTTAAGCGACTTGCAAACAGGAAAGATAAGGACATCGAGGGCTACCGAGATGAAATATTAAAAGTTGGAGGGCCTATTATAATCCCTCACATGCACAATCTCTTCAATTTAGCAATCAAACAAGGCTTCCCTAAACCTTGGACTCGAAGCCTCATTTTACCTATTTTTAAAAGTGGGGATAAAAGCAATCCCTTTAGTTATAGGACCATTATGATTAGCACCATTTTGTCGAAGCTATATGGGAATATTTTGGAAAAGAAGATAAGCATATGGATAGAAAGACACAAAAAAAAAGATAAAGGTCAGGTTGGTTTTAGAGTTATCATTCAACTGTGGACCACCTTATCACACTTAGGATCATTGCAGAGGAGTGTTGCAACAATAAAACCAATCTCCTTTGTTGTTTCATTGAATTTAGGAAAGATTTTGACACTATTCCTAGGACAAATATTTGGAATAGGTTAGAAGAGTTAAAATTTACCTCTGGGATGAGAGTTATTGTGGTAAGGTTGTGTGAGAATGTTATTGTCAAGTTTAGGAGCACTAAGGGTTGGTTAGAAGAAATTAACTACAATATAGGGGTCAAGCAAGGTTTAAGGGTTGGTCAGAAGAAATTAACTGCAATATAGGGGTCAAGCAAGGTTTAAGGGTTGGTCAGAAGAAATTAACTGTAATATAGGGGTCAAGCAAGGTTCTCCCCTATCTCCCACCCTTTTTGGCATTTACATTGACAAGTTAGAAGATTGTTTGGAAGTCCCAAGTTGTGTTGGACCAACTCTTTCTAGTATAGTAATCATCCTTCTTCTCTATACTGATGATATTGTTCTTATGGAAAAGAATCCCTATGACCTTAGTAAGCAACATAGAATCCTCAATGACTTTTTCTCTAGTACAGGTAATACTGTGAACACTGACGAAATGAAGGTTATGGTCATTAAATCCAACAAGATCACCTACGATAATTTTGTATATGACAATAATATCTTGGAGGAAGTGCCTTTGTACAAGTATCTTGGAATAGATATTCATCACAAGTTCAATTGAAACTATAACATTGATAAATGGATAAATGGATGGTGGAAAGATTATTATGGGCTTGAAAATAATTGTAAATTAGCAGACCTTTGTGTTAGAAAATTGGTTGTCATTGATGTTGGGTTACGAAAAAGGTATAAATATCTTCCTTTTTCCCACAGTTCATGATATGATTTTGATTGATTCTTCAGATAGTTAGGGATAAATAGGAAAGAACATGATTAATATGTCTCTTAGGGTTTTTATTGAAGTTTTATTAAATAGATTCTAAATTACGATTGGAATGGTTTGATTTTATTGCAGAATTGGATAAATAACTGTCAAAGATAACCAAAGAGATCTTGACTATGCACAAGCTATTGGAGGTTGAAGACTTTTTAGGTGCAAAGTAGTTTTGAAGATAATGCATTTTCTATATTGTAACTTTATAATAGTAAAGAAATCCCGAGGATCTTTCGATCCTCAGGATAACATGATTTACCCAGATTATTGTAATATATAAGAGGGTAATAGATCCAGAAAAAAGGAGGAAAAAACGCATTCAAGTATTTATATTCAGAATTGCTCTGCGCAAGCAGTTTTTGTAAATGTTTCACCAGCTATGGAATCAATGAAAGTTTTGAGTGTTTCTACCATTTCTGTATTCTGATTTTCTTGTAGCAGTACTTTTGAAGACCGAGGGCCCAATCTGAAGGAGCTACTGTCTCGCTTTGTAATTGTATTAGTTCGAAGTTTGATTTCTATTTTGTGAGTCAGATCTCTTTTACAATAGCCAAGGATAAATGCATAAGTGTGTTAATGATTTTATGATTTTTTACGTATAGAAGACAGACATTTCCCTCAAGTATTAATTATTGTTGTTATGATTTCCATTTCTGAAGTTGTTGCTTGACAGTTCCTCATATTTTCATCCGCGCTGTTCCTTTTCCTTAGATTTATGATTGTTGTTCCTTTCGGTTAAAGTTACAATAGTTGTTCCTTTCGGTAAAAGTTACATTAGTTGTCCCTTCCAACTAGATTACAATTGTTGTTTCTTTCTGTAGGTAGAGTAATTCATTATTTCCTTTTTAGTAATCAGAATTCATAATTGATAGTTAATTTTGCAAGTCCTTACTTAGATTCAATTACTGCTTTTTAGTTAAGTGAATTCAATAGATTAATTAGTTCCTTTCCATTTTACAGCACCCTAGTAATCAGATTTCAATTCCATTAGTTCTTAGAATTTTTGGTGAACGTTTGAGGAACTCAATTGCTGATAAACTCAGGTTTGGTTTAGCTACACGATTTTAGGTTACTTGCATAGACTTTGCTGATATTCTTGAGATAAAAGACGAATTTCTGGGTTGATAAATTGATGTTAAACTAAGGTTCTTTTTAGGACATCTTTAGACACCAACATTTTGGCGCCGTTGCGGGGGAGAATGTCAAAGGTAGCATAGGTTGTGTCTCTGGAGGACTAGGTATTGAAGATGGAAGGTAAGAACCTACGCAGGTAATAAGTAAAATGCTTATGCCAACGCTTACCTCCAGTTGACACTTAAGAGGCTTCGTAGGTGTTTTCTTTTGTTGAAATTTCTTTTGTTGTTGTGTGAAGTGTGTATGACTAGAAATAAGGATCTTGAAAAACCAAAACCCCCACCAAAAATTACCAAAACCCAGGGTTCGGTGATCCCTGGAAGAAGCACTTTCATAGACGAAATCATCAAAAAGGGTGAATCTAAAGCTTTGGTTGGACCTAGGAAAGGACCCACCCGAATCCCTCAGGTAGTAGTCGCACCAACTACAGGCCACGCTGATATTCATAGCAAAACTGAAGGGACTGAGCAGAGCTTTTAGAATACAGATCTCCCACTGCTCAACCCCTTAGAAGAGGGAAGCTCTAATAATCTGGAAGAGGGAATAGGAGAAACTAGCAGGGTTGCCAAGGCAGACCCACCATCACCACCTGACCCTGAGTCTCCTACGAAAGAAGAAGGCATATCCAAAATCCCAGATAAAGGGAGTGCAATCAAATTCCCTGGAGGACCAAATAATCAACAATTTCAAATAGAATACCCGGATCAAGAACCTCCTGGAAACTTTTGGCACATTTTTGATCAAATGGCACAACCAAATCAAAAACAACCCCAAACCTCCATGCTGGAGTATCCAATAGTTGACCCAATTGCCAATGCCCCCATGAAAGCAATCCCCTTACAAAACCTGCCAACCTTCCATGGATTGATTTCAGAAGACCCGAATGCATTCCTATTTGAATTTGATGTCATATGTAGAGGGTATGATTACACCTATGAACCCCAAAAATTAAAACTATTCCCCTCTACCTTGAAGGGAGCAACCCTACGCCGGTTCATGGGATTGGGAGGTGGAACCATCAATTCATAGGACCAAATGAAACAAACCTTCTTGTTAAAATATCAGGATTATTGCAGAACTAGAGACCTAAAAGATGAAATCTTTCAAATGACTGCAAAAGAAAATGAATTAGAAGAATATGTCGAAAGATTTTAGTATAATTTGCAAAGATCACCCTATGGTACATTACCAGGTGAAGTACTCAAAGCAACTCTGATTAAAGGCATGAAAGATGAATGGGTAGAAACATTGAATTTAATGGGGAAAGGTGACATTTATTGGGAAACTTATGAAGACATTGTTCTATTGTGTATCAGGTGCTCATGAGGAAGTACACGGACTAGGTCAGGAATGCAGACGTCCCTCATAAGAAACAACAATATCACCAGCAGGGGTGTTACACGAGCTCAAGTTGGTAATCTCCTAGAAAAATTTAAAATAGATATTTTGAGCACTCTGACTACACAATTGGATGTATTGCAGGCCAAACAAAAAAAGGTAGAAGCAGAGGAGACCTTGGATATATTTTTCCATAGGTGTAGAAAGAAACATGGTCCAAGGGAATGCCCCTTGGATATAGTTCGGGTTTGCGCTATTTGCGCCAAGGATCACGACACAGATGAATGCCCATCACTCCTTGGATTGAAAGTTGTATTCAAAGAAGTAGAAGAGGAAACATAACCATTATATCTAATGGATCAACGCCGTCAGTGGCAGTCCCGGCCTCAAAATACATTACAGGACCCTTCCCCTTTCTTTCTTGGACAATATAATCAACAATAGAATTTTGGAAGCACATGGCAGGGTCAACCATTTACTAATCAGAACTGGTAGCCCCAGCAGTACCCACTTGCAATTCCTACCTGGCCAAACCAACCTGCCACAAACCCCAACTGGAAAAATCAACCAACTACAAGTTCCAATTGGCCCAATTCGAAATACCCCACCTCATCCTGGCAAAATTTGAATAATACCTACCCTCCACAATGGCCTAACTTGGATGCCCAAAACCCAAATTGGAACCAGAATTGGAAGCACTCCATGGGGATGAATAACCAACCTATGGGGATGGCCTCTCAAACCCAACCCCCGTTACAAACTCCACTCCCATTGCCCCAATCACAATTGCACCCTCAATTACCTGCCCAACCCCACCCAAATCCCAATAACAGACCAGCTCAGCTCGTCTAGATTATGGAAAGTGGAGAAGGGGAAATCAATCCAGTAGGATGCAATGAACTTCGGTTAAGATTAGGGCGCATAATCTCCCCTGAAAAAAATGACGTTCCCCAAGAACAGGGGAATAAAAAACAACCAGCAATAACACCCTCGACTGTGGTAATAACAAAAGAAATTGAGCAAGGGGGGGACACAATCGAATCACAAGACTCTGATAAGGATGCAATTCCCTCCCCTCCATTCCCCGAAAGACTGATGATAGCGAAACCCACCGTATATCCTAACTTCGACATTGTAGGAGAACTCAAGAATTTATACATCAAAATTCCACTCATGCAAGCCCTGCAAGACATACCGATCTATGCAAAGAAAATCAAGGAGCTATGTGGGAGGAAGCCCATCAGAAAAATAAAAAATTCATGATCAATAGTTCATGTAGTGGGAGCCTTATCTGATCTAATTTTGGGTAGATAAACACCAGTCAAATATGCAGATCCAAGGAACCCCATAGTAACAGTTCAGATTCAGGGTTGTTCCTTTCCAAATACCCTAGTTGATTTGGGGGCGGCCATCAATATTCTAACTATGGAAACCTGCAATGCTCTGGGTCTTGACTCTTTCGACCCAACCCCGATTATGTTGCAATTGGTCGATCGATCAGTGGTCAAACCACTCGGCACACTACATGATATAGCCATTTCAGTTGATTCTGGGGAATATCCAACATATTTTATCATCATCAACCCAAGAAGTGGACTTGAAGGGCATCCATTGATATTGGGCAGACCATGGCTCGCGACAGCTGATGCGTACATAGGCTGTCGATCAGGTACAATGACAATTGCTAGAGGAGGGGTTACAAGGAATCTCATCTTATATCCTCCAGCCAAACCTAGTCCAACGATCATACACTCGCAATTGCCACCACCACGATATCCAGAGAAGGATCTGCGTGCCCCACTCACGATGAAAGAATCCCTCAAGCTCAAGAATCAACTAGAGGATGATGTAATCAGTGGGTTTATTAACAACCCAACCGTTGTAAGTAACCCAACATGCCAGATGCTCCAAGCTGTTCTAGACTGTGAAGCACATGGAGGCCCACTGGAAGATTTAATGGAACAACAAATTCCAACTGTTGTTGTTCACAACAACAAATCCGTTGATATCGCACCAGGGAAGTGTTGGAGCCGGAAGTCACTCCTGGATTGCTAGCAGGAGCAGAGCCCAACACCCATCAGTTTAATGTCACGATTTGTTTTAAAGGGGCGATCAAATGGAAGGAAACTCAGAACGGTATCGTCTCAACTCAGAAACTAGGCCAGGCATGCATGAACGAGTGAGGTCTTGATAAACTCCAAACAATGAGTTGCAGTAAAAGGGTGAGTAGATGGAAGACTTGCGTAAGAAGAGTGCAAAGGTCTATCACAGACATCCAGTTCGTAACAGATTGGAGAAGAAAGCATTCAAACACAAAGTCCTTTTATATTCAAATACAGAAAACCAGAGAATACAATAATGTCACGACAAATCCTTTATCATAACATCCATGCAACAATCCACGCGAATCATTCAACTGTGAACTCCCTGGCATGAGATGAAACATAGATGGAAAAAGGAAACTGTTTGTCATAAACCAAGAAATCTCAGACACAGAGGCATAACCAGGAAACCAGAATATTTACTAAAACTTTACAGTCGGGAGCTTAGCTCTACCATCGATTGATACAAAAATGGCGAAAACGCCTTCATATACTCAGAACAACAACAACAATAGAACCAAGACACTGCATTGAAATCTTTGCGTCTGCATGGCTTCTGACAGTCAACCTTTGAAGGGTCGTGCAACTTAAGTCAGACGCAATCTAATTCTTTGACAGTTCCAACGGCGAATCGACGTGCCTTTAATTCATGGCCGTGCTTTCCCATTATGGCGGAGATGATGTCTAACCACCACCAACCGCCTCAATAACTACTTCATCGAGATCGAGGATAACCCGACCAACTCGGCACTTCTGCAACGTGGAGGGCCTCCCGCGCTGCCACCTGGAATAACTGAATGGTTCAAGGAATATGCGTGGAGGCCAGCGTGGAAGGTGGGGCACGGGAACGGAGTGATGGGGCCGAAATAGTGGGGGTGGAGTAAGAAGCGATGAGGGAACGAGAGAGGTTACAGGGGAGACACATGGCACAAGGCGATACGTGGAAGGAGCGGGACACATGGCAGGCAGTGGATGGATGGTGAAATGGGAAAGGGACCATGTGAACTAGAGAAGGGGAGAGTGACAAATGTCGGATGATGAGGAAAGGGTAAAAGGGAGCGAGCCTCATCGCACGACCAGGAAGAGAATAGATGGCGAGAGGGAGGATGGTCCACAAGCTGACATGACAGGAAGGAGTCCCACATTAGGCTAAATACAGCACAACTGAGAAGGACGGGATTGTGCGAGCATCGTTGATCCGGGCGTTAAGATCTCAGCCGTTGGAAAGCTGCGCCCCTGATTCCGGACCCCCCCCCTCCGCTTAAAGGTAGAAAGGCAGGGGTCCAGAATTTTCTTTATCGCTGTTGATCCGGGCGTGCCGATCTGGACCGTTGGAGAGGTGCGCCCCCGATTCCGGACCCCCCCCCGCTTAAAGATAGAAAGGGAGGGGGGGTCTAGAATTGCATATGTGCCGTTGATTTGGGCGCGTGGATGCACTCCATCCAGATCCGTTCACTGTTTACCACGGGCACATTTACATCTGAACTTAGGACAAGTGGGTTTTTAACCCATTCTTTTGCATTCTAACCCCCTTACAAGAAATATCGCTAACAGGAAGTCTCTAAACATTAATGCCAACCTAGAAGAGCAACAACAACAAAATCTAATCCAAACCCTCTCTAAATACCAACAAACTTTTCCCTGGGAGTACTCTGATATGAAAGGTATTGATCCACAACTTTGCACACACCACATTTATATTGAGAAAGACGTCTGACCTATCCGACAACCGCAAAGAAGACTGAACCCCCACCTCAGATATATTGTTAAAGAAGAACTACAAAAGCTGTTGGATGTAGATTTTATATACCCTATCTCAGATAGTCGATGGGTTTCCCCATTAATCATCGTCCCAAAGAAAAACGGGAAGTGGCGAATCTGTGTTAATTACAGGGAACTAAACAAAGCTACTCAAAAAAACCATTTTCCATTACCTTTCATCGTTCAGGTCCTGGATACCTTGGCAGGGAAGAAATTCTTCTCTTTCCTAGATGGTTTCAACGACTACAATCAGATCCAGATTACCCCAGAAGATCAGGATAAAACGACATTCACATGTCCCCGGGGTACCTTTGCCTACAAAGTATTTCCCTTCAGACTTTGTAATTCTCCAGCTACATTCCAAAGGGCCATTATGAGCATATTCAGTGATCTGATTAGCGAAGGGCTTGAAGTCTACATGGATGATTTCACCCCGTATGGAAACGACTTCGATCAAGCCTTGAATAATCTGGAGAAGGTATTGGAACGGTGCATCGCTACCAGGTTATGTTTAAGTCACGAAAAATGTCACATGATGATGACATAAGGTGTGGTATTATGGCATTACATTTTGATGCAGTACGCAGAGACACACTCTACGTCTGCTCACAGGATTGTTCAATTTCTCCTTTGAGCCGAATTAGCTCTTCTGATTCCCTGCTGGAATCTTTGATGAAAACCCGATCCACAGGTCCTTTATTCACCTACATGGCTTTTCCGCACTTAACCGTGAGCTTCCCCGACTTAATTTCGGGTTTCAGAGTTTCTTCTTTTCTGATGTCGAGAGTTCCTGTCCTCTCGAACTCCCGAACTCCGATTCACCGATGCACTCCCTTCCAGCCTTAGCCCTTCCTGGCTATGCCTTGGTCCATGTGACTGCTTCTCATAAGACCACAGCCTTATATCCTCTTTCGGGGTTTAGGGCTTCAAAATCTAGATGTGATCCAACTCTCGTTATCTCTCTGGGCTAGACCTTTGGTCCACGCGACCTCCCCTTATATGACCACAGTCATACGCCTTGTCGGGATTCGGAGTTTCGCGCCCCTTGAAGTTACAAACCTCTGTCCTCGCGATATCCCGATCTCCGATGAGCCAATTACTGTTTTTTGGCCCTTAGCCCCTTCTGGCTAGACCCTTGGCCCACGTGACCACTATCCCCATGACCACAACCCTATTCCTTTCGAGGTTTCGGACTTCGCACTGCCGAAATGAAAGGACACTTTGTCCACGGGATTCACGATATCCCGATCCCCGATTCTCCGATGTGGCTCTCCTATCGGTACCTCCTCCGATAGTCTAGATCTCCACCACGTGTCCCCAACGGATGGACGGTCCTGATCGCCTCTCGCGATTTCACGGTTTCAAATGCCTCAGAAGTCTTGTCCTCAGGGCTCGCGAAACGTCGAACTCCGATGCGCTGATTTGGCTCCCTGTCGGGACTTTCCCCGATAATCCATATCTCCGCCACGTGTCCCCAACTGATGGATGACCCTGATCCAATCTCGTTGTCTCAAGACTTGAAGTGTCCCGACTTACTCGCCCTCAAGAACTCCAATATCCCGAGTGCCGATTCTCTTCTATGCCGATAGCTGGCTCCACAAATGGCACTTCCCTCCTTGTCGGGGTTTCGGACTTCACGATTCCGAATTGCAAGTCCTCCTTGTCTCCAGGACTCACGAAATGCCAATCCCAACTCTCTTTGGATCTCCGACATGCGTCCTCCTATGATGGACGGTCCTGGTCGCTTCTCACGATTTCGGGACTTTCGCTACCCCGATGATAGAAATCCTTTGTCAACTCAAAACCCCGGTAGCCGATATAATGACGGGTCGCTCGATCTCCGCCACGTGTCTCCTCAAATGGACGGTCCAGATCTTTCCCGATACCTTTAACATGGAGATTCCCGATCTCCTATCCACAAGATTTCCGATTTCGCGAACGTCGATATCCCGATACCTGTCCGGACTTTTGCCTGGCGTGAGAAGGGTTAAACCCTGTGCACCTCCTGTCCGATCCAACGGCTGACGGGATTTCCAAATGAGATCCAATGTCTCATGATATCCCCCTTCTGTGCACTCCTCTGATGTTCTCTGGACGTGAAAACCTTCCAACGGTCCGGATCTCTTCGGATGATCCAACGGCTAGCGTTGCTCCTTCTGAGCTTCTGTGCTTTCTTCCCAGTCTTGGAAGAATTCCAAGTTTCCAAATGCCTCGAACTTTGTTATGGTTCCTCTGCGAACTCCACAATCTGAGTCCTCGTCGTGCGTTCTCCTCGACGTTCTTCCTCTTGAGCTTCTGGGAACTCTGAACTCCTCCAAAGAGTTCTTCAACCTCTGCACTCCTTGCAGCTACGCTCTGTGCCTGAAAGCACTAGTCCTCCTGAGCTTGTTCCTTTCAAGTCCTTGAAGGATTCTTCAACTCACGCACCTCTGCAGAGTCTTCACGCACACATAGTGCTGTCTCTCCTAAGCTTCTCAATACTCAGACCCCTAAGGGATTTTATCCTTCTTCTCTCTCCCACAGATGGAGAATGTAATGCCCTCTTGGCTATCCTTCACTCAAGCAACCTCTTGCTGAGTCTGCAGGGTGTTCAACAACCCTGTGAAGATCCCTCAGTGGATTCTTCCTTCAATTATAGAACTCAAAGAGTTCTCTTCTCTTCTCTGTGCCTATCTGCACAATGACTCAAATGCCCTCCTGGCAGAGTATCCTCTCAGAACTTCCAACAGTTCTGTACTTCTTCTGTGCACCTATGCACCGGCTCAATGCCCACTTGGCAGAGCTCTCAGAATCCTCAGTGATTCTGTTTCTTTCTTAAGAACTCACAGCAGAGTTCCTCCTCTATGCACTCCTTGCACCTGCTCAATGCCCACCTGGCAGAGCTTCACAGAACTCCTCAGAGATTCTGTCTGCAACTGTGTCTTCTCCCACACAGCCTTGCCTCCAAGGTGTTCAGCAACCTTGAGGTCTTTCTCTTGAGCTGTTGACTCCAGTTCTTGTGCCCCGACACGTCTTTGTCTGAATCCGCAGAATTCAGAAGTGCAACCTCTGTGCACGGCTATCAGAACCCGCAGGGTTCTGTCACACCCTCCTGGTGTGAAGCCTCAAAGACCTTCACCTGAAATAAAAAAAACTCCTGCAAATGCAAACCTACAGCATACATCTATAGCATATATAAATAACACTGACATACATTCATTTAACACACAATAATGCAAGAAAAATTGCTCTTTGTATTAAATATGGAAAATGCCTGTATTTACAAAGTGTTCCTGAGCACGACCTGTAACAAGGTCTCGACTCTTCTCTTTTCTCTATCTCTACTCTATGCTAGCTCTACTCTGCCTACTACCAAAATGAGATACGAAATCTCTTTTATCTGAGGGGGCTCTTCGAGCTCTTCCCTCCAACCTACCTACCCTATTCAATTACATTGAATAGTTGTCTAGTCCAGAATCGGATCTAGATCTCAGCCTTACAAACCATTAAAGGCCTATCTACTCTAGGCCTGCACAAAGGCACGACTTCACGACTCAACAGCCTAAACATTTAATTACATTCAATTCAGATTTTAAATGAGGACTGTGCCTCTCTTTAACGCGTGACTTGAATTCGCTGGCGTGGAGAGATGCTCCTTCATCACATTTTTGTAGATGGAATTAGAGTAGACCCAACAAAAATTGAGGTAATCCTTAATCTACCTACTCCTTACACACAAACTGAGGTATGTAGTTTCCTTGGTGCTTCAAGATACTATGGCAGATTTATGCCAAATTTTTCAAAAATTGTTGCGCCCTTACATGCTTTCGTAGGTAATGTAGAATTTCAATGGTCTGACAAATGTGATGTGGATTTTGCAGGACTCAAGAAACTGATCTCAATAGTGCCAGTGTTGAGAGGACCTAATTGGAAAATACCATTTCAAATTTCCACCGACGCCTCAGACATTGCCATAGGTGCTGTTCTTGGACAAGAATAAGAAAATAAACCCTACGCCATTTATTTCATTAGCAGGAATCTAACTCCAGCTGAACTTAATTATATAGTAACAGAGAAAGAGTTCTTAGCTGTTATACATGCCATCAATAAATTTCTTCTTATATAACATCCTATCCATTTTTCCTGTATACTGATCATTCTGCCATTAGATATCTAGCTAATAAACTAATTACTAATGGATGGGTCACTCGATGGTTATTATTATTGCAGGAATTTGAAATCACCATCAAAGATCGACCCGGGAGAGAAAATATTGTCACAGAATTCCTGTCTCGCATCCCAAAAATAGACGACTCATTAACAATTGAGGACCAATTCCCATATGAGCATCTGTTTGTTGTCGACACAAAAACACCTTGGTACGCTGATGTAGCAAACTATCTAGCAACAGGAAGATTACTGACACATTTATCATCAAAGGAAAGACTACTGATCATCCAGCGTAGTGCACGATTTACTTGGATCAGTGGATATATTTTCCACACAGGAGATGATCTCCAGATCCGGCGATGCATACGAGAGGAAAAAATCTATGACATACTGAAAGCAGGACATGATGAGCCCTGTGGGGGGCATTTTACAGACCGTAGGACTGGACACAAAATCTTACAGATGGGCTATTATTGGCCCTCAATATTCAGAGATGCCAAGAAATATTTTCAGACATGTGATAGCTATCATCGGATGGGGAAACCAGGTCAGGCTGATGAAATTCCCTTGAAAACACAAGTAGTCGTAGAACCATTTGAAATATGGGCGCTGGACTTTGTCGGCCCCTTTAATCCAAAGTCAAATCAAAAGGCCTATATTCTCATTGCAACGGACTACATGACCAAATGGGTAGAGGTAGAAGCTTTACCAAATGCAACAGAAGAAGTAGTAATCAAATTCCTTTTCAAATTGTTTATACGGTATGGACTACCCAGAGAAATAATTACTGATGGAGGGTCACAATTTACAGGCCACAGAATCACCGCCACCCTGGACAGCTATCACATTAAGCACAAAGTTACTTCTCCATACCACCCACATGAAAACAGGCAAGTAGAAAGCACCAATAAGGTCCTAGAGGCAATCCTGATGAAGACTGTCTCAACAAACCGACATAATTGAGCTACTGAGCTCCCAAATGCCTTATGGGCTTATCGTACAACCTAGCGCAACACCACTGGCTACTCTCCTTACCACCTAGTCTATGGTAAAGAACCCATCTTCCCAATCAAATTCGAGATCAAGACCCTAAGAATGGCCCATGAAATTGGACTAAATCTTATAGAAGCACATAAACAACGCCTTCAACAACTCAACAAATTGGATGAAGCATGCTTGTCTGCTATGGAGCACACAACTGTTATCCAGCGATGGAGAGCAACCTGGCATGACAAACATATCAAAAAGAAATCATTCAATAAAGGCGACTGGGTGCTCCTCTATGATTCCAAATTTCAGGACTTTCCTGGGAAATTACAGACACGATGGTTAGGGCCGTATGAAATTAATGGAGTCCATGATAATGGCACAGTTACTTTGAGCACCATCGATGGGTCTGGATCACCCTTTTTTGTCAATGGACACTGTCTATGACTTTACCACCAACCACCTTCAAAAGATTCTTTCTATCAAGAAGTAAGTAAAGACCCCACAGTGTAGATTTTGGCTAGCTGGGAAGGTAACCCAGCCACCCCAACTCCATAAATGATATATTTTGTTTATACTGTACATAGTTTTCCAACTGAGTGGTTAGTTTTTCTTTTTTTTATAAAAAGTTATCTAGGAAACAAGAATCAGGACAGATAACTACAATTAGCACCTTTTTCTGTTCCATTCTCCTATTTTGTCTTATCACACGGACTCTGTCTTTTACATGTTCATGACGATTCTTTTCCTTTTTCGCGTGCCTATTTTTCCTTTTTGAATGAAACAACTGTTGTTCCTTTTTTCGTGTGCCTGCTGTTCCTTTTTGAATGAAACAACTGCTTTTCCTTTCCGCGCGCCTGCTGTTCCTTTTTGAACGGAACAACTGCTGTTCTTTTTCGCACGCTTGCTGCTCCTTTTGAATGGAACATCTGTTGTGCCTTTTTTGCACACCTGTTGTTCCTTTTTGAATGGAACAACTGTTGTTCCTTTTTGCGCGCATGCTGCTCCTTTCGAACGAAACAACTGTTGTTCCTTTTTCGCGCACCTGCTGTTCCTTTTTTTTGAACGGAACAATTGTTGTTCCTTTTCGTGCGATTGCCATTCCCTTCTTTACTATTCAAACACTATCCATTCCTCCGTAAGTGCGGCTTTCATCAAATAATTTTCACCAACACTGTTTCTAATCGTCATTATTTTGTGGATGGTCCCTCACACCTTATCAATTTTTTTTTTCATGGAATAATCTCTCCAAAATATCTTAAACCTCGTTCATAATCGATCGCCACCATAAGTTGTTTCTCTCCCTTATACATACCAATATACCTGAATGATATTCTGCCTCTATATTATAAGGAGTCTTCAACACACTTTTACTTGGCATATTTACACTTCCTTATACCATCCCTTACTCTTAAGGAGTAGATGAGCCTC
>JZKD02S2436548.1:44990-55996 GCA_000966675.3 Picea glauca
GGATCCAGCGGCATCCAAAACCCTAACCCAATGACCTGGATTAGTCCAAAACCCTAATTCCTTAACCGGAAATAGAAAACCATCGACAAAAACCATGTGCCGAAAACCACCTAATCCCGGAAATATGTCGTCCCGGAAATATGTCGGCCCGGCGATAATATGTCGGCTCGAAACCGGCAAAAATATGTCACATACCCAACAAAGAATATAACACTACTCGTGCAAAGAATATAACACATACCCAACAAATAATTGGATAAAAAAGGAAAGGGACTTAATCCCAGTACCCTCAGTGAACCATGGAAGGAACTAGCGGGGATAGTTCAGCGGTACATCACCTGTGATGGACGATACGACGTAATTCAACCTCGCCATCTCAAATTGTTGGTAGCCTTGAAGAAACGGTTAGTACTTAATCTACCTTTCTTCCTGAATACCATACTACATGAAGTTGCCTTAAGAACACAAAATTCCAAGGATCCTGTTACTGTTATCAACCACCATAGATTGGTTAAACTAATAGTGGATAAAGCATTAATTCAAACTCAGTTGACTTGGGAGAATCTGATTGAGGCCAATAGACCTCCACAACTGGAGTAGGCGACTACCACCCAAAGAGAAATTCCACTGCCTCAAACTGAAGCTGAAGTAGACCCTGCTCAAATCACTGAGGCCCAGACCTCACAAACACAAGCATTAACAAAAAGGAAGAAGAGAACAATGGTTGTTCCTAGATCCTCCCCCAGGACAAGGAAGAGAAGCAGAAAAACTCATGAAATAACTAAAGAAATTCAGGATGCAACAGAGCACCCTAAAGAACTTCAGAATTTCATAGAACAACCTCTATAGGAAAATGTTCAAGCAATTGAGCAAGCAGAGCAGATAGCACAAAAGGATGATCAGGGAGACACCCAACCTGCAGGAGAGCACCTGACAAGACACTTTTTGAAGAGATATGAGATAGAAATAGCTCAGGTTTTGGGGAACTTAGGAACCTTAACTGACAGAGATGAAAATAATCTGGAAAAAAGACCCAGAACCAACCTCCTCTTCAAAACCAGCTGAAGACTTTCCTGATATTGAAATGTCTTTTTCAGATGACACAACATAGGAGGAATTTCTTTTTGAAATAAGAGACCCTCTTGGACAACCATAACACTTGGAAGGAACAAAGGGACAACCTTCTGCTGGCCGGAATGAAGAAGACCTCGAGATCCCTCATAAACGGAAATAAGCCAAAAGCCATAAACAAATTAGGAAATTAAAGAAAGAAAACAAATTGTTGAAGAAAAAGGCTAAGAGAGCTGAGGTATTAAAGAAAAAGGTGGGAAAACTCAAGGAGATTATCAAGGAATTGAGGAAACAGTTAGAACTAGCAGACAAGATCCACAGAAGAAAGAAAAACAAAAGGGGGAGAATGCAAGGAAGAAACCCTCTTCCTAATAAAGTAGTTAGTACAAATTCTGTAGGGATATAGACAGGCCCCGAGGAATTAGTGGTAGAAGAAGTAGTAGTTCAGGATGAAGATGTAATTCCTGTAGAAATAGAAGAGATGGTTGATGCTGAGATACAGATAGACACTCTGATTTTAGAGGAAACAACTCAACTCTTTGAGCAAAATGCTATTATTAGGAGACTGGAGGAAGAGCTACTGCAGTCTCAACAAACCCTGAGTCAAAACAGAGGTGAATTACTGGCTATAACAGAGCAGTCCCAGGAATAGAGTATTATCATGAATAGACTGGAAGCAGAGCTTGCACAGACCCAACAAGCATTAACTCAATCAAGGGGATAGATGAGTGCTATGGAAGAATACCAAGCATATCAATCTCAAGAACAGAGTGTCACCATCGATAGACTAGAAGTAGAACTTACACAAGCCCAACAAGCATTGGTCCAACACCAACATGGAATGGTAACTAGAACTGAATATCAAAGGGTTGTTAAAGAATTGAAGGACATGACAACAATAGAGGGTGAGACCTATGTTGCGCTCACCAGAGCCCAAGAGAAGATAAAAAAGGTGCAAACCCAATTGGAAAAATCTTTGGAGCAAATCAAACACATCTGTGATGTCTACTCTGATGCCATCAATTGCAGATCCCCTGCCACTAATTATGTTTTATTCTTGCTGGAACGATATCTATTGTTGAGAGTGAAGGCCATCAGAGTAGGTAAACCCATTTCATTTGCCACTGTACCAGAATTTATTTCATGTTTCAGAGATCAGGAAGAGAAGGTACAATACCTTCCGTGTGAATTATATTTCCACAATTTCATTTTAGAAGAAGATAGAGGAGGAAACCTTGGTCCCTTCATAGGAGACATATAGTTCCAAGCATTCCTGTCCTTCACTAGGAACCAGGTCAGATGGGGTAAGGCTCACAAAATGTTCATAAACAGGGAAACTGGTTTAGATCTTTGGATTAGAGGAGAGCCTCCAAAATCCTTCCCAACCATCATGTGACATAAGACCTTCATGAAAAGGGTGGGGGTTGTGGACTCATTGGCTCCTATCCATTTATAGGTCATCTTTTTAGGTATCACATATTTTAGAGAACTCAAGGAAGAAGCTCTTGTTGCTTCCAAGCTAAGATGGGATGCATCCTCCGATGAGGTTAAAAGTAGAGAGCCCTTTGGATTTAGGAATTTCTTTGTAGAAACCTTCATAGTGGAAAGGTATTCTAGACTACTCCAGGAGGAAGGACTTTCTTGGATGGGATGCAGGTATAACCCCCCTCTCCTCTGGTTTCCTCCAGAATCTTACCAGAAGGATTATCAAATTAATAAAAAGAGACAAGACACCGCTTTTGACGAAATCAAAAGAAACAATGGTTTCAGAAGACCTGGTAAACCAACTTTTCCTCCCTACAGTATAACTGCTTTACATGTAAGATTCTAGCTTGCATGAGGACATGCAAGAAGGTAAGCTGGGGGGTATGTTGGGTTACGAAAAAGGTATAAATATATTCCTTTTTCCCACAGTTCATGATATGATTTTGATTGATTCTTTAGATAGTTAGGGATAAATAGGAAAGAACATGATTAATATGTCTCTTAGGGTTGTTATTGAATTTTTATTAAATAGATTCTAAATTACGATTGGAATGGTTTGATTTTATTGCAGAATTGGATAAATAACTGTCAAAGATAACCAAAGAGATCTTGGCTATGCGCAAGCTATTGGAGGTTGAAGACTTTTTAGGCGCAAAGAAGTTTTGAAGATAATGCATTTTCTATATTGTAACTTTATAATAGTAAAGAAATCCTGAGGATCTTTTGATCCTTAGGATAGCTTGATTTACCCAGATTATTGTAATATATAAGAGGGTAATAGATCTAGAAAAAAGGAGGAAAAAATGCGTTCAAGTATTTATATTCATAATTGATCTGTGCAAGCAGTTTTTGTAAATGTTTCACCAGCTATGGAATCAATGCAAGTTTTGAGTGTTTCTACCATTTTTGTGTTCTGAGTTTCTCGTAGCAGTACTTCTGAAGACCGAGGGCCCAGTCTGAAGGAACTACCGTCTCATTTTTTAATTGTATTAGTTCGAAGTTTGATTTCTATTTTGTGATTTAAATCTCTTTTACAATAGTCAAGGATAAATGCATAAGTGTGTTAATGATTTTATGATTGTTTGTGTATAGAAGACATACATTTCCCTCAAGTATTAATGATTGCTGTTATGATTTCCATTTCTGAATTTTTTTCTTGATAGTTCCTCATATTTTCATCCGTGCTATTCCTTTTCCTTAGATTTACGATTGTTGTTCCTTTCGGTTAAAGTTACAATAGTTGTTCCTTTTAGTAAAAGTTACAATAGTTGTTCCTTTCAGTAAAAGTTACAATAGTTGTTCCTTTCGGTAAAAGTTACATTAGCTGTCCCTTCCTACTAGATTACAATTTTTGTTTCTTTCTGTAGGTAGAGTAATTCGTTATTTCCTTTTCAGTAATCAGAATTCATAATTGATAGTTAATTTTGCAAGTCCTTACTTAGATTCAATTACTGCTTTTTAGTTAAGTGAATTCAATAGATTAATTAGTTCCTTTCCATTTTACAACATCCTAGTAATCAGATTTCAATTCCATTAGTTCTTAGAATCTTTGGTGAACGTTTGAGGAACTCGATTGCTGATAAACTCAGGTTTGGTTTAGCTACACAATTTTAGGCTACCTGCATAGACTTTGCTGATATTCTTGAGATAAAAGACGAATCTCCAAGTTGATAAATTAATGTTAAACTAAGGTTGTTTTTAGGACATCTGTAGACACCAACAATTGATGTCAACCCTAGAAGAAGTCTAGAAGCCTCTAGAAGTAATGGATGTATTTGAAGAAGTCTCCAAAGTGGTCCCCTTATGGAATATCTTCAAGCATGGATCTCATAGGAATATGCTTTGAAGAAGTCTACAAGAATCCCTGGAAATATTGTGGTGAAGAAACCTCAGAGGTGTGGTCATGAAGCCCAGAGTTGTTTGAAGAAAAAGAGTATGAAGGACATCATAATTACATGCAAAAATCTCATGGATGGATAGTCCTCATCATGTTTTTTCCAACGGTAGGTGGTACGCCACGTGGTTCCTCATGGTTGAGAAGTTATGCCCTCTTGAAGCTTCAAAGTATGGTCAAGAAGCCTCAAATCTAAGGACAAGAAGTTACAAGTCGACCCCAAAATTAATTAAAGCAGAAAATTTGTTGCAAACAAGAAGTTACAGGTTGGCCCTAAATTCAAGTAAAGGAGGTACTTCAAAAATTATAAATACTCATCAAGAGCCTCTAATTTTGAATAAGCAATCAAGCAAGTATGTGATATCCTAGTGAATCTAAGGCAACAAATCTAAGGTAGTGAAGGAGTGTGGAGGAGAAGTCTCAGAGCCATAGATGGGATAAGGGTTCCTGAAAAAACCTAATTGAGCATAACCCTGTGGGTTAGGTAATGGGTGTCCCACGAGGCCCCCGCATGTTTCACACCACTCATGAAGTGACGTATTTCTAGTTGCCCAATTTTCTCTAGAAAGGCTGAAGGAAAGGTTAATGAAGATGTTATATTCTTGATGAAGAAGTTGAGGAAGGTCTGTTGGTCTGTGATCTTATGCACCAGGTTGTTACATAATTAAAGGTATGTCTTTATATGTGTTTTTGAGGGTTATATATTGATGTTATGGTATATTGTTGAGGCATATCTTGAAGATTTTTTGGCACATGGCTAGAGACATATGTTGGTGATTTTGGGCTTATGATTTGAGGCATATATTTGGTACATAGTTTATGGTTTATGATGGATGTTATGGCACTTTATTGAGGCATATATTCGGCATATGGTTTGAGGCATATGTTGGTGATGTTGGGCTTATGTTTGAGAGATGTTTTTGGTGATATTGGCATATGATTTATGTGAGTGGATATGTTTTTTTTTATGATTTTGTTGATGATGAGATATCAGTATCAGTGACAGTAACAATGATAGGTTGATGATGATGTATCAATATTAGTGATAGTGACAATGGAAGTGATATGTTGAGTCTCCATTATATTTTAGAGAGGAATGAAGGGGCAAGGAAAGGGGGTTGGAGCCTCCTTCCAGTTGGTGCTGGAGAATATAGGAGTCATAGATTCATTGAGGTTGGAGCCTGTAAATAAGGGGTTTAGAGCCTCCTTCCAATTGGATTTGGAAAATCTAGGGACTTGTAGCTTCCTTCAGGTTGGAGCTTGTAAACATGGGGTTGGTGCCTCCTTCTAGTTGGTGATGAAGAATTTTGGAAGTTGGTGCTTCCTATGAATGTAATATTTTGACATATAAGAAAGCATTCCATGGTTTTCTCCCATTTTGGTTTCCACGTAAAATTCTTGTGTATTGTCTATCTATGGTTATGTGTTGTTGAATGGCATTGTTGATGATATCTTGAATGCAATAATAAATGATAAATTGTTGATAAATTGATGTTTACATGTTCTGGTTGAAAGTGGTAAAAGGTGATTAATATTGATTTATCCCCCCTCTAAGTATTATTGAATATTCCAACAATTGGTATCATAGCGGGTCCTTCAGAATCAGTCTAACCACTGGAAGGTAGATCATGGATTGCACTAAGATGGAACGCCAATGTTTGATGGTCATAATTATGCCTTCTAAAAGATAAGGATGAAAAAATTTTTGCAGGCATGGGGATTTGATGTTTAGAAATAAGTATTAGATGGATACAAGGCACCTGCCACTCACCCAGCAAACAAAGATGGAAAGAAACATTCTGAAAACGATTCAAAGGCTACACATGTTATTCTGGGTGGCCTGGATAGTTCAGTATTTGTCAAGGCTGTGCATTATGACTCTGATAAGGATATTTGGAAAAACTTCAAAATGTTTACGAAGGAGATGCCAAATTCAAAGGGGCCAAGCTTCAAACTTATAGAGGTCAATTTGAACAACTGAAAATGAAGCAAGATGAAGATATTGCAGCTTATTTTCTGCGAGTTGATGAAATAGTGAATGTTATTAAAGGCTTAGGAGAAGAAATTAAAGAACCAATGATTGTTCAAAAGGTATTAAGGTCTCGTTTTGAATGATATTTGATCCTAAGATTTCAGCCCTAAAAGAAAGAACATATCTTGTTACATTGAGCATGGACTAGTTGCATGGAATCCTTACAGCTTATGAAATGAGAAAAGAACAAGACAATCCATCCAGGAATGAAGCAACTTTCAAAGCATCCAAGAAGAAAAAGAAGAATAAGAAAAAGTCAAAGTCAAAGTGCAACTGCAATGATGATTTAGATGAAGATGAAGAAATGGCCTACTTTGTAGGGAAGTTGAAGAGAGGAACTAACAAGTACAAAGGTAAGATTCCTTTAAAATGTTTTAATTGTAGTAAAATTGGTCATTTTTCTACTAAATGTACTTATTCTAAGAATATAATTAGTTATGAAGAAGAATATCCTAAGAAAGAAAATAAATATCAGAAAGGAGACAATAAATAAACAAAAAGAAATTTTTCAAGAAAAGCCTCTACTCGAAAGAAGACAATTCCTCATTGAATGAGGATAATGATAGTGACAGTGACTCATAAAGAGTACTCTTTATGGCATTGTAAAATGATGAAGAATATTATGATGAATAAGGTTAAGTAGATTTTGAAACAAAACTAATCAGTTCCTTAAGTGAGCTAAAAAGAGAAAGGAAGAAAAACAAGTCACTCAAGGAAGAATTGATCAAGCTAAAGCAGGGTTCTCAAAATACCAAATTTAAAGAAGTCATATAGATGATTATGAAGCTAAAGGTCCAAGAAGAAGAATCCAAAAGGATTGAAGAAACACTCAAAAACTAGTTGGAAGAAAAGGAGAAAATGAAGAAGAGTTTGGAAGCATAAATAGTCTCACTAAGGAACGAACTTCAAAAGAAAGACATGCAATAGAACAACACCAAAATTGTAACACCCCGTTTCCCCCAGTTTGTAAATATAACTAGACTGGCCAAGGGCTATGGCAAACTCATAAATGAGAATATGTGATGTAAATGGACCTTGAGAAGAGGTCAATGAATGTGAATAACATTCTGAATTTATTGTAGGACTGCCGATGAGGGGATGTGCATAAAAAGAGACCACGATGGCAGTGGAAGGCACCTGAAAAGGTAGCATTAACTTCCACCGAGAATTAAATACCGTATTTGGACTCCACTACCCCGGAGAACCAAAAGTGGCTCGCTGGCCCTGAAATTCAATGCCTCGCAGGCTGGTAGGTGGATGGCTTTATGAGGGATGGGATGGTAAACCGCCCATCCGTAGAGCCATCAAGCCTGATCGGCGCGAGGGTAATCGTGCCACACGCAACCTCGCGAGAGGATAAGGCGTATGGCAAAGACGATTGAGAGGGCAGATGCGAGGGGAACTCTGGCATTTTTACGCAGAGTGAGTGATAGCAGAGAGGAAGGATTGCAACCTTCGCTCTTGGTCACTGGCAGACAGAGAGACGCAGTCTCAGAGCATCGTGGTTTCAGCTCGGGGGTGGCTAGTGGTAAATCCGTTGGGAGTCGCTGAGCCTACGGATGGGTGGAAACGAGCACCCCTCTCAGTAGTTGCACCCACTTCTGGTGTTATTTATGATAAGTATTTTATGTATTGCATCTTGAAATTCGTACACTGATACATACATACACACATATATATAATATATATAATATATATATATATATATATATATATATATATATATATATATATATATATATATATATATATATATATATATATATATACTCACAACACTGTGAGATTGTGAATGATTCTAGTATAAGAATGTCTGTGAATGTTTTGATAGTAATTAATGGACATATGCTTGTAATAGAGGAAGCCAGACATGACTTACGTCGATAAAAATGAATCTAATCATGCCAAGGTTGAACTAATTCAGGTATCCAGTCCGTTCTCGGGAGTTTGTTTTCCTTTGTCTGTATCCAGGAATGCCCTGGAATAGACCTCTTCACGGAGTTTCCCTCCTTAGAAAGGTTTACCAAGAACTTGGAAAAAGGGCGCGAATGTGCAAGTCTTAACAACCCTGTGCGAAGAGGAATGACCCTCTTGAAATCCTGAAGTAGCAGCATAAGGATGAGTATTTCTCAATGGATGAGATCCTGTCGGGGAATCTGCGATCATTCACGACCGTTAAATCGAAGGAATGAATGAGGGCATAAATTGCCTTAACCCCTTTTTCCTCTATCTTCGTGAATAGTGAGGAAATCAGAATCGTAGACCCCCAAGGTCCATGAGAACATCTGGACCATTGGTTTTTCCACGTCCAAGGAGTAGTGGGAAAGGGCGCAGCATCAGGATTGATCTGAGCCGTCAGATCTTAGCTAGGAAACCTGACAGTCGTTAGATCTATAGGGAGATAAACAAGGATTAAGCCTCATGAATAGGGGCAAAACAGATCCAAGCCGTCCATCCGAGGAGGATAGGTGGCAGAGATCCAGGGATCTCGCTACCTCGGAGGTTCGTGAGTTAAGAGCCCAAATTTGGATGCTCTATGTCGCGAGTGGCGAAGCCACGAGAGGATCTGAGCCGTCCATCTGAGGAGGATAGGTGGCAGAGATCCAGGGATCTCGCTACCTCGGAGGTTCGCGAGTTAAGAGCCCAAAGTTGGATGCTCTATGTTGTGAGTGGCGAAGCCACGAGAGGATCTAAGCCGTCCATCTGAGGAGGACAGGTGGCAGAGATCCAGGGATCTCGTGAGCTCGGAGGTTCGCGGGGTAGAAGTCCAAAAGTTGGATGCTCTAAGTCACGAGTGGCGAAGCCACGAGAGGATTTGAGCCATCCATCCAAGGAGGAAAGGTGGCAGAGATCCAAGGGTCTCGCGAACTCAGAGGTTTGCAAGGTAAGAGCCCAAAAGTTGGATGCTCTATATCGTGAGTGGGGAAACCACGAGAGGATCTGAGCCGTCCATCTGAGGAGGACAGGTGGCAGAGATATAGGGATCTCGTGAGCTCGGAAGTTCGCGGGGTAGAAGTCCAAAAGTTGGACGCTCTAAGTCGCGAGTGGCAAAGCCACGAGAGGATCTGAGCCGTCCATCCGAGGAGGACAGGTGGCAGAGATCCAGGGATCTCGCGAACTCAGGAGTTCGCAGGGTGAACACCCAAGTAGTTGGTGTTAAAAGTCACGAGGCGCGAGGACACGAAGCGACGAAGTGGCGAGAGGACTAGGAGCCGTCCATCTGAGGAGGACAGGTGGCAGAGATCGAGAGATCTCGCGAACTCGGAAGTTCACAGGGTGAGAGCCCAAACATTGGTTACTCCAAGTCACGAAGACGCAAGGAGCGAGGAAGGAAGGAGAGCCGTTGGATCTGGGTCGTAGGAGGATCGTTGGATTGGGAACCCTATCGCCTATCGCGCACTCGGGGGTTCGGAGGTTGAGTGGAGCCACTTTTGACATCAGAAGTCGTGAAGTGCCGAGTGCCAAGGTTCGTGCGGATGCATGGCAGAGCCATAAGGTGGGACCCGCATGGTCGACGGGTGGACACACGTTGCCTGGAGATAGGAGTCGACACTCTGTTGAATTCTCGCATCTCGAGGGTTCGCGGAATAGGAGGGTGAAAGTTCGACGGTTCAACCGGCAAGGTTGCGAGGTTGCGAGTAGAGAGGAACCGCCAAGGGAGGAGTCAACTTAGCATTGACCTACCACGTCTCGGGATATCTCCATAGGAGAACACGAGAGTTCGACTCACAAACTCGCCAAGGTGCGAGTTGCGAGAGGCACTAACATTTAAGCCTAGCCTATGGTTACCGATGGGGAGGGCGCTAACTAAGAAATGAGCTATAACCGTATCACCATTCTACCTTCTAGATTGATTGTGTCGCTGAGTCGCGAAACAGGAAAAAGGCGCCTGGTTTTGTTTGGCCTGTGGTCCTAACCCACGATCACAGGGAGGTGAACAAGGAAGAACTAACCTGCACTAGACCCCGTAGGACTTCGGGGATTCTGCTCCCTGAGGAAGAACGAAAATTTTTATTATTTAGGTAGTGGATATGTTATAAAGTGGTATTAGAGCATGGTTACAACACTCGGCCTGATTGGGCTCATGCACGAGTCATGCATAAACCTCGTTCAAAACACTCCTATGAGGAGTAATCCTCTGACTTAACTATCTTACCCAGGATTAAGAACCTGGAAAATGAAAACCCGAATGTGTGTGCATGTGAAAGAGTTATGAATTTATGCACCATTTATAAAAATGAATTTAACTCTTAACTAATAGTCAGCGTTTGTCTTTTCACTTCTGCGGATGATCAACCGCGGGAATCCACAAACGTAGAGAATGGTGACTCACCAAGAGGTGGGAGAAGGCTCCCACAACAGAGATGAAGAGTTAGACGAAAGAAGAGCAATAGGAACCCCTCTAGGCCTAGCTGAGACTGTGAGGAGTCTCATGGTCGAATTGCAAAGTTGCAAGGCCGATAATGAAAGGATGATGAAAGAACAAGAAAAGCAAACCGAAATTAATGCAGTTCTACTGCAGAG
>JZKD02S2436548.1:66932-85833 GCA_000966675.3 Picea glauca
TAACATTACTAATATAAATTACAACTAATGGCCTAAATCCGACATAAATAAAATAGCATTACTAATCTAATATGCCCCAATTAAGAGGTAATGAGCCAATATTAGGGCTTAACATACGGTTACCGGTGGGGAGGGCGCTAACTAAGAAAGGAGCTATACCCGTATCGCCATTCTACCTTCCATATTGATTGTGTCGCTGAGTCGCGAAACAGGAAAAAGGCGCCTGGTTTTGTTTGGCCTGTGGTCCTAACCCATGATCACAGGGAGGTGAACAGGGAAGAACTAACCTGCACTAGACCCCGCAGGACTTCGTGGATTCTGCTCCCTAAGGAAGAACGGAATTTTTATTATTTAGGTAGTGGATATGTTACAAAAATATTGGATGAAATCATCAATAGTCAAAGGCCATACTATGACAAGTCTAGACTAGGATACAAACAAATGAAAATTGAGAAGGTTTCAAGCTCTATGATGATAGAAAAGGAAGAAGAACAAAGGATTTATGCAGAAGCCATCAAAGATCCCGTTAAGAAGGAATAATGTAAGACTTCAAAGGAGAGCATTCAATAAATAGAGGGAACTCAAGAAAAAGATTGCAATAGAACTGCACCACCTAGAGGATCCAGAACTCAGAATCAACAATCAGTAATGGAAATAACTCAAGAAGAAGATTACAAAAGAGAAACACCATTTAGAAGATCCCCCACACTCAAGTACCAAAGTAGTTTTCTTGGTTTATGTTATTCATGCAACAATTTTTGGAACAAGGCTATAAACTTTAGAGCCTATGTTAAGAACATAAGCAACTATCAAGGCTACTCTAGAAATAATTATCTCGAAAAGTCTCATGAAGCGTATAATAGAAATTATAACAGTTTTGGCTCATTAAATAATGAAGTAGAATGATACAAATGCAACAATTTTGGACACATAGCCAAATATTGTAGATTGACTATTCCTCCAAAGGATCAAAGAACGATCTCAACAGTCATGTACAAGAACCATCAAGGATATGGAAAAGGAAGCAAGATAAACTGAACATTGAAGAACGTTTGATTGCTCTACAAGCCCAATGTTGAAAAAGTGATTGGTACGTTGACAATGGTTGTTCAAAGCACATGACAGGTGAGAAGGACATGTTTGTAACTCTAAAGAAAGAAAGATATGGATCGGTTTTGTTTGGCAATGATAATTCAACCAAAATCATAGGAAAATGCACAATCAAGCTTGGAAGAAAATATGTCATGGCAGAGAATGTCCTACTTATCGAAAATATGAAGCACAATATGCTAAGTGTGAGTCAAATGTGTGACCAAGGAAACACACTTCTATTCGATACAAAGAAATGTGAGATAAGGAAAGAAGGATTAGGCAAATTGGTGGCTACAACAATAAGGACTCCAAACAACATATACATCTTAAATGAGTTTGGAAATGAAAGATGTTACTTGGGAAAGGAAAATGAAAGTTGGCTTTGGCACAAAAGAATCAGTCACATGAACTTTGACAATCTTGTCAAAATCAACAGAAAGGAAGCGGTAAGAGAAATGCCTAAAATTTCAAAGCCAGCCAATACTATGTGCAAGCACTGCCTACATGGAAAACAAACAAGAACCGAGTTTAGAAAAAAGGAATACTCTACAACTAAACCATTGGATATTGTACATACTGATCTATGCAAACTAATGAGAACAAAAGGGATGAATGGCGAGCAATACTTCATGCTACTTATTGATAATTTTACAACAATGACCACAGTCTATTTTCTCAAGAAAAAGTCAGAGGCATTTGAATGCTTCATGATATTCAAAGAGATGGTTGAAAACAAGACTAATTCGAAAATCAAGTGCTTGAGATTAGACAATGGAGGTGAGTTCACATAAAATGAATTCATGGACTTATGTGAAGATCATGGAATAAAAAGGAAATTCTCAGTAGCTAGGACACCTCAACAAAATGGAGTCATTGAAAGGAAGTACAAAACTATACAGGAGATGGCTAGAACCATGTTGAAAGATTCCAAGTTGAGCAATATATTTTTGGTACAAGAAATACATAAAACCATCCATATCCTGAACATAGGAATGCTTAGGAGTAACAGTGACAAGACTCCATACGAGCTATGGAAGGGAAGACTGATGAAATTCAATCATTTTAGAGTTTTTGGAAGCAAATGCTATATAAAAAGAGAAGACAACATGATTGGAAAATTTGATTCCCGAGTTGATAAAGGAATATTGGTTTGATACTCAAGCAAAATCAAGGCATACAAATGATACAACCTAAGACTCAATAGAATAGTGGAAAGAAACAATGTAAATATTGATGAAACAAATGTGTTGAAGACCAGAGATGAAAGTAGAAATTCAAAAGAGCAAGAAGCAGAAGAAGAAGAACAACAAGAACAAGAACAAGAACAAGAGCAAGAATAGAAGCATCCAAAAGAAAAAAAAATAAGAAAATGACCAGTAAGATCTTCAGTTACCTTCTAGGACACCTAACCGCTGGGTTCATAAGAATCATCTACCAGAATAATTTATTGGAGATAAAAATGCATGAATAGAAACCAAAGGAAGAAAATGGGAACACACACCATAATAGAGACATATAGCACTAATATCCACAGTCGAACCACACAACTTTGAGGAAGTCAACAATGATGAACATTGGATAAAGGCCATGGAAGAAGAACTGAATGAAATAGAGAAGAATGAGACATGGGAACTAGTTCCAATACCTAAAGGCAAAAATGTGATCGGTTCAAAATGGGTGTTCAGAAACAAACTAAACAAAGATGGATAGGTAACTAGAAACAAGGCAAGGCTAGTAAGAAAAGGATATGCTCAAGTTGAAGGAGTATATTTTGAAGAAACGTTCTCTCATGTTTCCAGAAATGGAAGCAATCAAAATGATCTTGGCCTATGCATGTTCCAAAAGGATCAGAGCATATCAAATGGATGTAAACTCATCATTTTAAATGGAGAATTAGAAGAAGTATACATAAAACAACTAGAAGGGTTTCTCCTATTGGAAAGAGAGGACTATGTTTATGTATTGAAGAAATATCTGTATGGAATCAAGCAATCCCCCAGAGCCTGGTATTCAAGATTGGACAATTACTTACAACAACAAGGATTCAGAAAGGGAAATGCAAATAACAATATCTACATAAAAGTGGATCGGGACAACATACTTATCATTGAAGTATATGTGGATGACATCATCTTTGGAAGTGACAATGACAGGTTGAGTAAGAAGTTTTCTAAAGATATGCAGAGTGAGTTTGAAATGTACCTACTTGGTGAGTTGAATTTCTTTTCGGGACTTCAGATATCTCATCTGGATGAAGGTATTTTCATTTCCCAAACCAAGTACATCAATTAAATGATGAAGAAGTTCAAAATGGAATATTGCAAACTCGTAAGTACTCCTGTGGTGATTGGTTTCAAGTTGAACAAATATGATGAATCTAAAGAAGTACACCAACGACTCTATAGATCAATGATTGGCATCCTACTCTATGTGACAACCTCAAGACTAGATGTGATGCAAGAAGTTGGACAAGTTGCAATATTTTAAGTAGCACTGAAGGAAACTCATGTTATGACAGTAAAGAGGATCTTAATTTATCTCAAGGGAACAACATAGAATGGATTGTGGTATCCGAAAGGGAATGAGTTGACTATGGTCACCTACATAGATGCAAATTGGGAAGGAAGCATTGATGATATAATAAGTACTAGTGGAGAAACCTTCCACTTGGGTGATTGTCTGGTATCATGGTTAAGTAAGAAGTAGTCCTTAGTATCCTTGTCTACGAAAAAAGTAGAATATATTGCACCAACAACATGTTTTACTTAGATCCTCTGGATGAAGAAAACCCTGCAAGACATACAAGTAAAATATGATGATCCTATTTCAATATTCTGTGAGAATACTAGTGCTATAAGTATCTCCAAAAATCCAGTGATGCATTCCAGGACAAAGCATATTCCTATGAAGTTCCAGTTTCTATGGGAAAAAGTCACAAAAAATAATATCAAGTTGGAGTACATTGGGACAAAAGAACAGATTGTATATATATTCACCAAACCTCTCCCAAGGGATACTTTTGAGTATCTTCGATAGAAACTGGGAGTAGTTTATGCCCCATAGTTATCTACACGACATTTTGAAAAGAAGAGAGTGGAAGAGAAATCGTTAGGGGTGGTTACCATTTGTCATTGATGTCAAAGGGGGAGAGAAAGATAAAAATCATGAAGATAGGGGGAGAAAGCATGAAGACAGGGGGAGTATGAGTGTTGCCATCAATGACAAAGGGGGATATTGTTGAAAAATTGGTTATAATTGATGTCAACCCTAGAAGAAGTATAGAAGCCTCTATAAGTAATGGATGTATTTGAAGAAGTCTCCAAAGTGGTCCCCTTATGGAATATATTTAAGCATGGTCCTCATGGGAAGACATTTTGAAGAAGTCTACAAGAAGCCTTAGAAATATTGTGGTTAAGAAACCCCAGAGGTGTGGTCATGAAGCCTAGAGTTGTTTGAAGAAAAATAATATGAAGGACATCATAATTACATGCTAAAATCTCATATATGGATAGCCATCGTCATGCCATTTCCAACGGTAGGTGTGTTATGAGGAAAATATCTCTATGGCTAGGGGTAAACCACAACAGATGGAAATGAATGCAGAAATCAACTCTAATCTTAGGTATGCTATATAAAAAAAATATGCTAGCAGGACAAGATAAAATGCCTACCTCGTCCAGACGTTCGATGAAATCCACCATTGAGCACTTGACTCAAAGAAATACACCTGCAACTTATCCTCAATAACCAAGAAATGCAAGCATATAGTGATAATATATAATGTTAGCACATTCAATAGCATAATCCATCAACATTCATAACAAATACACCCATGGAATAACAATTCAAATATTTGCAAGATATTAATTGGACGAGAAAAGAGTATTTCTATTAAAATGTAATCAGCAAAAGTGAATGAATTACAAACTTCTATGCCGACACGGTTCAGAACTGAGAAACTAAGTCCCTTCCAGCTGGGCCTCTACCACTTCAATCCTCCACCAAAGGCAAGCTCATATAAGAGACACAATGAGGTTCTCAATAAAGTAGGAAAGAGCTTGGGGGTTGAACAATGTGTTCAGACTTAAAAGGACAAAGGGATGCAGACTCAATATGAAGTGAATAATTTCTCCAGAGTAACGTTGCTCTCAAAGTTGAATTCTTCTCCTCTTTTCCATAGCTCAGATGTGGTCCATTTGTAGCCTTCGAGTGGAACTGAAGGGTCGAGTTGGAACGTTTCCAGTAGATGGAAGGTCAAGGATCATGGATCTTGTGACATGACATGGAAACCTGACACCATTTTTTAATTTTGGGCACAAAAACTGATGTACGTGGATTGTAGTGGTGCAACCTCTGTATACACATGTTGTACAATAGGTAGTGTGCGTATGTGTGGAAAAATAATGTTTTTAGCTCAGGGATTTGCAAAAAGGGACTTCAAGTTTGCATAGGGAAATGGAAAAACGCCTTTTGTGCAAGTTTTCATAGGGTGAGGAAGATATTTCTATAACAGATGCGCCCTAATGTGTGAGGTCATAGGATTATCTGCGATGGTCGAAATACATTATAAGACCCATAAGTAGAGTAATGGGGACCCAACTGGAAGAACTAGTTGCTCATTGCAATCTGTATTTACTTTGCACACATGGATGCCAATTTGAATTACACTGCATATCCATGTGAAAATATACCAAACAACTGTCTATGGCCATGAATAGGAAATACAAAGGTGGCTACATGCCAAAGGCTATCATAGTCATGAACAAGGCCCAGTAAAACTAGTCTCAAAATAAATCTGAAGATATCTGTATACAATGGAGTACAATCTGATCTCCCATGATCACTGAAGTCACAGAGGTACTGGTCCAATGAAAGATAGCAACAAATCAGGAAAGTTGCAACTATGAATTGATGTCTTCAAGTATTCTACAAAATTCGCCAAAGGTGCAAGTCTACATCGTGTGAATAAAGGAGTTGAGGTCGAACACAATGAGACTTCGTTTGATTACCGGTCATTGAGGTATACCGTTAACAAACGCGAGAAAACCTACCGATAATGAAAGTAGGTATCAAGGCACTGAGTACATTCTTACAAGTGTGAATAAAGGTGTCGAGTTCGAACACTTGAAGAATCTATTGATCATGAGACATTCATGTATTCCCAACTGTCGATGGTGAGAGAACCTGCCACTAATGAATACAAGCCTCTAGGTACTCATAGAACTCTAGGTCTCATCTCCAGATTAGATGAGTTGAAGTCAATGGAAGGACACCTACTGAAAGGAGAGCAATAAGGCATCTCTCATCATTCAACATGAGGTACAAATCAGGAGCTTGGTGATTTGGAGGAAATCATACGAAGAACATGTTCATGCACCAACGACCCTGTGTGTCTTTCGTGTGTGCAAGATGAAAGAGGTACAAAAAAAAGACCCTCTGAATAGCAGCCAATAAGGGAAAATGATGAAAAAGGTGAGGAAACCACCAATAAGGTTAATGGAATCCAAGACATTGCATGAATCACAATGTGTGAATAGATGTCTTGTCGTCGAACACAAGGGAAACCACCCAGTCAACGACCAATGATGAAATGTCGACTGCTAGGTTCAAGGTTACCTACCAATGAGGAAAGTAGGACCAAGATGCACAATAGGACTACAAATTCATGTGATTCTGAGACACACTAAGGGTATGGATGACATGCAAAGTCAAGAGTTCTGAGGAATGGATGACATAGGTTGATAGACATCCTTTGAAAAAGAACATGAGACACATGGAAGACTCTGGTAGCATAGACTCAATGATGAAACTTTGAGATGTAGGAGGCATCAATCAAACTCTCCATAGGGACTGGAAGAGTAACCATTTTGGGGAGTAAACTCTTTGTAACGAGATGAACTTCCTAAGGTCAGGCTAAACCCAAAATTTTGACAGCAAGTGGACTCAAAATTTTTTTGCTATGTTCAAAGGTGACACAAATGTTGCCAATATAAGATAATATTCCCTTCCCGCCCATCTTTTTTTTTTTTTAGATTCAAATGAATGCTATGATACAGAGGAGGAAATGAGTGTCACAAGTAAGCAAAACTAGTTCCAGTAGTGGAACATACCTATGCTCAATGCAAGGAGGTGCATGCGGGAGATGGACACTCGAGGGAATGTTTTCTCCTGGGTATAGGGTGTTAATTTGTAAAGGATATAAACAAGGATCTTCTTGGTTTATGATGCAAACTGCTAAGGTGAGAGTCTTATAACACAAAAGCGAGAACCAACAATAGGCTCAATACTGCAAGAAAGAGAATGAGATGCAATTACAACATAACACCAAAACATTTCCTTTTTCATAATCTTGGTCTACTTGGTTTCAAAAAGGGATAAACTTGCACCAAATAGATGTCCTTTCAAAGAGACAAGTTCACTCAGAAATCTTTTCACTTTTTGAAACTATTCAGAAAAGAGCTTATATCAGACTTGTGACCTTTCAAATCCAATTAACGATCATGAAAGAGACAAATTCACTCGACAATTTTTTTGCATTTTAGATGAGTCTGAAAATAGCTTAAATCATTCTCATTGGGGGGCTTCTAGGTGACATGTCATGGGGGAGGCCAAGGCTCTCATGCATGATTTCTATGAAATTTCAATATCTTACGAATAGCTAACACAAGATTGGGAAAACCCAAAGCTCTCCAAGTTGAGGAGGATAAAGTGCTAGCGGAGGTTACCTTCTTGATGATATATTGGAGAACATATATTACCTAAAAAGGCATAGGCGAAGGAATTGGATACCCCACAAGACCATCCCAGTCAAAGGGAACTTCTCCAAGACTTGGAGGGAGAGTTCTCTGGGAGAGTAAAACTCTCTCTTGTTCAGAAGGTGTAGTACTAGAAATGATAATGACATGGTTGAAGGACGCATCACCCTCCAAAAGAAGAGTTGGATTGACCGGAGATTGCATCGGTATGACCACTTCTTCAACCGTTGGTTGAATAGGATGCGAGACAACAAGGACAGGAAATGCACCACCCTAAAAAATAGGAGTGGGGTCAGGTGATGATTTCACCGGCATGAATTCCATGTCAATCAAAGGAGAAACAAAGTATTGGGAAACAAAAGACGACTCAGAACCTGAAGGGCCCCCAAACAAGGACCACTCTTCTGGTACCACAACCGTAGTAGCACAAACGAGTAAGGTGATCTCCTTCGCAAATCCTACAAAGGAACTTGGGATCACATCTTACACGTCTAGGATTCTCAATCGTATGAATGCCCCCAACATCACTCGCAATGGCTAGTTACATGCTCTTAGTGTGATTGACAGAGGCTAGATATGTGGTGTTATTATGACTCATGGTAACTAGAGTGATTCCCCCAGCATGACTTGCAATGACTGGTTGTGAGTCTTCAACATGGCATGCAGAGGTTGTCGACCAATTCCCAACATGAGTAGCAAAGGTCGGTGATGGAATTCTAGTATGACTGACAGTGACTGGACTGGTGGCGCCGATTAGCTGTGGCATTTGAGACCAAGGTCCCAGGAAAGACTGGTTTTGAGATATTGCAGGCGAGGAAGGATCCTGGTTTACACCCTGTCATTGTCCAAAAAGGTAGTATCCATTGCCTAATTGATCTACAAAGGTTTGTACAGGTATCATCACTAAAGTAGATCTCTGCAAGGAGACAAAGGCGTGATAAGGATTATCCAGGTGAGGATAAGTGTTTCCCCCATGTGAAGGGGTTCCGTGAAGGGGGTATCCCGTACCATAAAACTGATTCACTCCATATGAAATACCAGAGAACATATGGGGACCCGCCATGGGTATAGTGTTCGTGGGAAATGGCATAGCGGATGAAGGATACACGGATGTCGTGTAATAAGTAGAATAAACACCCATTTGAGCATTGTTTCCTTAAAAAGAGAGGCTAGGATTGGATCCATAAGAGGGGATATTCCAACCCCCCACAATGAGAGTTGGTTGAGGGACATGACTCCTATCAAATGAATATGTAGACAACGGATCCATCGTGCCCCCAGATCCAAAACTAGGATTCATATAAGCAAGCAAGGGAGCGGATGGAAATGGTGAAGGAATGTTTGGAATACCAAGAAGAAAATGATTAGAGACCCAAGGCATTGACTGAGTGTCATAATTCTGCATACCATTATGAAATGCAAATGGATTCGTCCCCATGAATTGTCATTATTATGAAAGGAAAGGGGGAGGTAGCGGTAAATGAGGGAGCCAAAGGAACTCCACTATTCATGATAATGACAACTCACGTCGCAATATAAAATACTAAGGTCAACTACTAATCAAAGAGCACACAAAAATAGAACAAAAGGCCAATATGAACACAAACAAGATAAAGTGGTTGAAAGGGGCCTCCCTCCCTAAAGTAAGTATGCCTCACCCAAGAGGGGCCTGAGACTCCCTGCTAAAGATCGGAGGTATCAAAATCAGTTATAAGGGCCCTCGTGGACTTAACAACTAGTCGGTCAGATCCCCCCGGAGAGGTAATCCTCCATAAAGATTGTGTGTTGTCCGACCCTCATTTGACCTAAGGTACTTGCAGAATAACCCCTGCAAGTAACCTATGTGGTATCTAAGTCAAGAAACTAGGCAACCACTATATAACTGATGCACATGTGAACAATCATAAGTTAGGTCCACCATATGGGCAGGGTAACAAAGCTCGAAACCTCGAAACCGCCACCTCTCATAGAGGTAAGGGTACTCACAAGATCCCCATATACGAATAGATCCTTAGAAATATATCTAACGCTAAGAAGGTATAGGGGGGATATCCCTTCAACCAACCTCACGTGACCTCGTGCTTAACTCCGGTATAAGCGAAGCCTCCTAATATTACCAAATATACAATGGATTTATCCACTCCCTTAGTCAGACACATATGTTGATTTAATAGCCTTGGATAAGTTTACTCTCAAAATCCTATTCCAAGGCTCTAAATCCTAAGCTAGTTTGTGAACCCTAGAAAAATAAAATCGTTATTAATCAATTTTAAATTATAGCATTACTTTTAGTGGCCTTGCTTACTCAAAAAGGTGCGGTCATGAAACTAGTGATGTTATGTCTCAACAAGTAAAATAAATGAATATGAATACAATGCAAAGTCCTAAATTGAATTCCCAATAAATGATATACTTTTCAAAATGTAATTCTCAATTTAGTTATGCAAATCCAAATAAAATGCAATCTTTCTTTACATGTACTAAGATCAATGATAAAGACTCAAAAGGTCAAATGGAAACAATCTAAAATGCCTAATATTTTTGTATTTTCAATACAAAAGAATGAAAATGCAAGGACTGAACAACAACTTGATATAAAAACTCTATTGTATGTAAACATAGACAAACCAAGTAGGATATAAAGGAGCAAACACCCAACCCAATATGCAAGGAAAATCAAATGAAAAGGATGATGAGAAAGGCATTGCCCAAAAATTCAACCAAAGAAAGGTTTTCTATCATTCCACAGACACTTAATAGTCATAACAGAGACCCAAGAAGACTCAACAATCATCCAAACCTACCCAACAACCATCAAACCCAACAACTAAGAAACAAAGGGTGATGTATGTGACTGTTCAGGGGAAAAGTGCGTATATACGCCTCTTGTAGGATGACATTATGCGTATGTACGCAACTGTCAGGTGAAAACCCACGTATATGTGTTAAAACACAACCAGGATAAGGAGAAGGCTAAGAAACTCAAACTCAGAATGAACAGAGGTTGTCAAGTAGTCATACAACAAGAAAATCAATATAAACGAGAGAAATCTAAGGAGAAAAACACTCCAAACCCCGAAAAATAAGATTATATCCCCAGTATGGTCTCCAATTCTGTTACGAGGAAAATATCTCTATGGCTAGGGGTAAACCACAACAAACAAAAATGACTTCAAAAATCAACTCTAATATTAGGTATGCTATATAAACAAATATGTTAGCAAGATAAGATAAAAGGCCTACCTTGTCCAGACGTTCTATGAAGTCCACCATTGAGCACTTGACTCAAAGCAATACACCTGCAACTTGTCCTCAACAACCAAGAAATGCAAGCATATGGTGATAATATATAATGTTAGCACATTCAATAGCACAATCCATCAACATTCATAACAAATACGCCCATGGAATAACAATTCAAATATTTGCAAGATATTAATTGGACGAGAAAAGAGTATTTCTATTAAAATGTAATCAGTAGAAGTGAATGAATTACAAACTTCCATGCCAGCACGGTTCATAACCGAGAAACTAAGTCCCTTCCAGCTGCACCTCCACCACTTCAATCCTCCACCAAAGGCAGGCTCATATAAGAGAGACAATGAGGTTCTCAATCAAGTAGGGAAGATCTTAGGGGCTAAACAATGTGTTCAGACTTAAAAGGACAAAGGGATGCAGACTCAATATGAAGTGAATAATTTCTCCAAGGTAACTTTGCTCTCAAAGTTGAATTCTTCTCCTCTTTTCCATAGCTTGGATTTGGCCCATTTTTAGCCTTCAAGTGGAACTGAAAGGTCGAGTCAGAACGTTTCTAGTATATGGAAGGTCAAGGATCATGGATCTCGTGACGTGACATGGCAAACTGACACCATTTTTTAATTTTGGGCACAAAACCCGATTT
The DNA here is from genome assembly GCA_000966675.3 of Picea glauca. Classification (NCBI taxonomy): domain Eukaryota; kingdom Viridiplantae; phylum Streptophyta; class Pinopsida; order Pinales; family Pinaceae; genus Picea; species Picea glauca. The sequence continues at coordinate 78,681 of JZKD02S2436548.1, forward strand.
ATGTGGGTTGTAGTGGTGCAACTTACATATACACATGCTGTACAATAGGTAGGGTGCATATATGTGGAAAAATAATGTTTTTAGCTATGGATTTGCAAAAAGGGACTTCAAGTCTACATAGGGAAATGGAAAAAGGCCTTCTGTGCAAGTTTGCATAGGGTGAGGCAAATATTGCTATAACAAGGTGGTATGCCACGTGGTTCCTCATGGTTGAGAAGTTATTCCATATTAAAGATGAATCCAAAAGTATGGTCAAGAAGCCCCAGATATAAGGACAAGAAGTTACAAGTCGGCCCCAAAATTAATTAAAGGAGAAAACTTGTTGCAAACAAGAAGTTACAGATCGGCCCTAAATTCAAGTAAAGGAGGTACTTCAAAAAGTATAAATACTAATTAAGAGCCTCTCATTTTGAATAAGCAATCACACAAGTATGTGATCTCCTAGTGAATCTGAGGAAACAAATCTAAGGTAGCAAAGGAGTACGAAGGAGAAGTGATGACCCTAATGGTCAATAACCACAGTGTGGAAACCATTAAATTCCTACTAAACATTCAATCCACAAATGGGGTGTCCAAGGATCTTAAAAAATCACTTTTATCATCCTTTTATACATGTACATAATTTAAGTAATTAACTCTGTTCAACTTCATGTTTGATTTGTCTTCATATCCTTGCACAGCCCAAAAACCTTGTTTATTAGAACTCTCGAGTGTTGTGTTGTTTCACTAGTCCTTTCCCTATTTTCTATAACGCTCAGGCCCAAGTGCTTATCCTCCTCGTGGTTGTTTGATTAAAACCTTGTGCTTAATCCTAGCCCTTTTCTCGTCAGGTGTTTATCTCAAGTTTCTCTTCACGACCAAGTGTTATATCCATGGGCTTATACTTTTAAGAACCTATCCTTTAGTGCTTGTCCCATGTGTCTAGGTGCTATGATTGTAGGTTTATACACCGAGTGCTAACCACCTTTTTTTCCAAGTGATATTCCTCCATAATATAGCACGAGTGTCAAGGGTGGTTTCTGAACCACTTCCATGGTGTGCGCTATAATTCTTCCACCTTCCACATGTCCCTTTGTGGATTTCATTATACCAATCATGCGATACCTTTGCGCTAATCCTGTATCAACTTTAAGGTGCACTATCAACGTGGATCATTGATACTTCGTTGATCAACAATCAACATTTATCCTTGATCTGACGATTCCTACACATGAACTTAGATCCAATAGTTGGGACTTAATCTGGAGTTGAACAAATGGTCCAAATTACTCCATGCCTTTAATACTGAATCCGATGGATCTTGCCCACTTTCTCTAGATCTAACGACTCCAAATGGTTAATCATCCACTTTGATCCAATGAATTATGTCTATCGTTAGGATAATCCAACAGTCTTGATCTTCTCAAGGAATGATCTGATGGTTCCAGGAATTCCAACTACTATCCAACGGTTCTAGTTCCTATAGCACCAATAAAACAATATCTTATCGACTTTTGTGATGTCTGATTAAGCTTGGATCTCCTTTGATCCTATCGTGATCAATGATCGATAATATCTGAGAGATTTCCCTTAGTGCTCATTCGTTTTCTACCATTGATTCCTCTAATATGGACCTCAGAACAACATTTACATTGTCGATTAATAACCATTCTCTGTGCACTGAACCAGTCCTCAAACCTTTTAAAGGGAATATAACCCCAATAACTTCTTACAATAATACAAAGATCAAGCCATTTTCTCAAATTTCACATGCATGTTATCATCCAAACTAGGCAAATAGGATCAATGACACATTTAAACAATAAAGCATGTAATAGAGTGTTGGCTTTTTATTATCAAATTTACATCCATTGTACAAAGAATTCTCCAAGGCCTCTCTATGCATTATTTTTCTTGATTATACATTCATTTGACCTCTGATTGGACCATGGAAACACTTTTTCTTTACACACATTCCTCACTCTTTCTAAATTCCTATTTGAGACCCCTTCATGCCCAATAGGCTTACACAATTAAACAAAAGGATCCCGGAACCAATATTTTTTCATATCCACTAATTTCTCCATTAACAAATCCTAGGATCTCTAAGATCCAAAAAATCCTCAAGAGATCAACTTTAGGATCTCTTCCAAATCTATCAACTCTCGAGATCTGCTATCATAGGTATATTTGATTGCACTTAATCAACTCAATCAAATAAACCATATCCTACACAGTCCTTCTAGAATCCAAATGAAACATAGGAAATTGCAACGATAATAAGTTAGGGAACCAACTCCATAATAAGTTAGGGAACCAACTCCCTTGGTACAATTCAAGACCACTTAGGCCAAATCAACAAATAAAATTTTGGAGGAAAAATGATCTTGCGTCAAGAAGTCTTAGAGCTGCAAATGGGAGAAGGGTTTATTAAAAACCCTAATTGAGTAGACCCCCGCAGGTCAGGTATAGGGTGTCCCATGAGGCCCCCATAGGTTGCACAACACTCTTCAAGCGAGGCACCACTAGTTGCCCAGTTTTGTCCAACAAGGATGAAGGAAAGGTAAATGAATATGTTATCTTCTTGATGAAGAAGTTGAGGAAGGTCTACTGGTCTATGATATTATGCACTAGGTTTTTACATAATTAAAGGTAAGTCTTTATATGTGTTTTTGAAGGTTATATATTGATGTTATGGTATATGATTGAGGAAAATCTTGGAGAGTTTTTGGCTCATGGATAGAGACATATGTTGGTGATTTTGGGCTTATGATTCGAGGTATATATTTGGTACATGGTTTATGGTTTATCATGGATGTTATGGCACTTTCTTGAGGAACATATTTGGCATATAGATTTGAGGCATATGTTGGTGATGTTGGGCATATGTTTGAGATATGTTCTTGGTGATCTTGGCATATGATTTATGTGAGTGTATTTGGTTTTGTTGATGACGATGTTGATGATGATATATCAATATGAATGATAGTAATAATGACATGTTGATGATGATGTATCAATATTAGTGCCAGTGCCAGTGGTAGTGACAGGTTGAGTCTCCATTTATATTTCAGGGATGAAGGAAGGGACAAGGAAAGGGGGTTGGAGCCTCCTTCCAGTTGGTGTTGGAGAATACAGGGAGTCATAGCTTCCTTCAGGTTGGATCCTATAAATCAGGGGGTTGGAGCCTCCTTCTAGTTGGAGTTGGAAAATATAGGGAGTTGTAGCTTCCTTTAGGTTGGAGTTTGTAAACAGGGGGTTGGTTCCTCCTTCCAGTTGGTGCTGGAGAATTTTTGAATTTGGTGCTTCCTATGAATGCAATATTCTGACATATAAGATATCATTATGTGGTTTTATTCCATTTGGGTTTACATGTAAAATTCTTGTGTATTGTGTATCTGTGGTTATGTGTTGTTGAATGTAATTGTTGATGATATCTTGAATGCAATCATAAATGATAAATTGTTGATAAATTGATGTTTACATGTTCTGGTTAAAAGTGGTAAAAATTGCTTGATACTGATTCACCCCCCCTCTCAATATTGTTGAATATTCCAACACTTTGACTATGGGATAATAAAAGACTCCTCTCTGATACTCTTTTCACTCCTATTATCTTATATAGATGTGAAGTTTTGTGATGCAATATCTCTCGAGAATCCTGGATAAATATAGAGTAGATCCAAAAGAATTTTATAACTTATAATCTCAAAATTAAGGGCAATACACCCTATCCTATCCTCCTTATCAAATTCAGCCTTTCCCCCATTGAGAGCACAACTATGATTAGGTACTTAATGTACAAGAATGAGATAAACAACATGGATGAAAAGAGGTTTACCAAAATTGCTTCAGACTCTAGCCAAAATCACTAATGGCTCAAGCAGGGATGACATAATGATGCCAAGTCTTGGCTAAATCGTTGGGGAATAAAAGAAGAATTTATTTTGCAGAATACCAACGATATTAAAAATATTGTACAAGCTAAATTTTAGGAGAATCTATGATGTGATAAAGAATTAGAGGAGAAATGAAAATGAAGATATTATAAGGAGGTGGTTAACCCTAACCTTGAAGATAAAAAATATCTCTTTGTTTTGACTAACATAAAGAAGAGAATCAATATTGCTAAAATAAGAACTAATTCTCATGAGCTGCATAGTGAAATTGGGCATTGGACAATCCCCAGAATGCCATGGAAAGAAAGAATTTCTCACCTTTGTGACACCATGAGGGTTGAAGATGAAAATCACTTTCTCCTAGAATGCTCTACGTATACCCAAATTAGATCTCAATTTCCAAATATTTGTCACAATATCGACCTTCCTAACTTTCTAAGTCATCAAAACTTTAGTGATCTTGAAACACTTCTCTTAATGATTTTCAAACATCGAAATAACACTTTAAATAAATCTGAGTGATCTCTTGCTTTTCTTAAGGTCCCATAGACCAATTTTGGTCTTAGTGGATGTTAACCATCGTCGTCATCATCATATGTATATAATTGTTAAGTTTATGTAAATTAATACTTATATATTAGGTTGGTATATTTTATCTATTAGGTTATATATCATATTTGTCTAGTTGACATACTAATGAATTATGAGTTGGGCCTTTTGTAGTTTGTTATAAGTAGAGGGTTTAATCTTGTATTTCAATATAAATATATATATATATATATTTAGTGTTTCTTGTTGTTCTAATATCTCTATGTGGAGACTATGTTCATTTATGATCTAGTTTAAACCTAGATTTCTACATGGTTTCAAAGAAAGCACTTCTTGCCCTATCATTTTGCATGTACGTGCATTAAGCGCCATTTTCTTGGCTACCTTCTTTTAGCATTAGAGATTAGGGATTTTTGGGAATGTTTATCCCTTTGTTTTGGTGTCTAGTTTTATAATTTGGCCCTTGGATCTTGTTTTCAGATTGGAAATCCATTTGATTCCTTCATTCATGTATTGGGTGTAGTGTGGCCTTATAGATCTAATTTGGCCAGATTGATTTCCTTCTATGGCCTTTTTTTTGGTCACTAAGGTGTATCTCTTAATCTCACATTGTATTTCCACTTGATTTCCTCCTTTGCATGCAAGTAAGCTTGTTGCACTCAAATGGATCACTTCGATATGCAAATTTTCATTTAGATTTAAACGCTCAAATATCCTCTTCCATTGTGATTTACATCTAAGAACTATTTAGATCATGGTGTATTGTTTCTAATATTTGTGCACCTCTGTTGTGGGTGCCATGAATGCACATTGTGGTTTTTACTACCACATATGCTATCACCTAGATCTACAATTTTTTCGAGATCTAATTGACTCTGCCTACCTCCATTCACTAGCCTGTTTTTAATGCTTCCTTTTGAATCAATGTTTGGCACTACTACATATGGGCTCAATATTCAACAAAGCCTTCCAACGATAAGGATAAAATTAATCATATTGTCGCAAATTATGACATAATTATTAAAATTTTAATAAAATTTTTTATGGGAACCCCGATGTACATCATACATGTGATAAAATTCTGCATACATCAATCTTAGGAGATACATTTAGGTAATTCCAACTACCCATTTTAAATTGGTTTAACGAACACTGACTCGGTCAAATTTGACGTAGTTGGTGGCCCTAGGAATGACAACAATAATACTATTGTATCCTTGGCTCCTTGCTTTACTTTTTCAACCCGGGGTTCGTACACACTTGAGAGGTGTTGTGCAATGTATATGAAGTGTGCACTGGCAATAATATAGGTCTTAGAAGGATCAAGGGTTGGAATGCATGAAATGGTGTAGGAAATTGCAATGACAAAAAAAAACTTTAAACTATTTATGAAAAGCACACCAAATTAAAATAACAAGTAATCTAGATTGCATGAGAAAGGAATTTAATCTAAAAATCACACTAAATCATACAGAGAAAACTGAAAGTAGAAAATGAATTTATTATAGTGTATGAAAAAAAACCAACAATTAAAGAAAAGCTAAACTAATGCATAGACTAAACAAGCTATTTTATGCCCAACCCTTTGATCAATAGAAAACCATATGTCTTATTAATGTTTATTGTTGTTCTTATGAAAAGAATATTAAGATAAACTAAAATAGTCCTATAGGAGGTTTCTACATGAACTTTACATTTTCTGCACGAACTTTGCAGTTTCTACAGGAAGCCAAAAGAGGCCCACAAAAATAGTGTAAGTCTTATGAAGCATAAAAAAAGATAGACTTTGAATAAAATTGAATAAATATGAGGTTCTTGGCCTTGGAAAGACACCAAAGAGTGTTCCAATAGGTTGTTGAATCTTTCTGCGGTATGTATATTGTAATTGACTAGTTAATGATAACCTAACTGAAAGCAAAATTAATCATGCAAAACTACATTAAGCTTCAAAAGAAATGAAATTCTAACTAATCACTATATTAACATGCAAAGAACTAAAGAAATTGCAATAGGGTCCTTGAGCCCTCCTTAGTGGGACCTATCCAAGAAGCACAAGGAACCTTGATAAAACTCTAATAAGATAAAAGAAATACCATCTTTATTCCATTAACATCAATAGTACATTAAGAGAAAAAAGTCTCTAAGTCTCCAACAAAAGTCTTCAGAGAAAAGTCTCAATACAATATTAACAAAAAAAATTCCCCTTCTCTCCTAGGCTAGAGATCTATATATAGTCTTGAAAGTTTGACCTGTTTTCTTAGATTGAGGAGAGAAGTGGGAAAATAGGGGATCTCAGTCAATCCCTTCTAGATCTCGAATTATTGTTGATCATGAGTGGGTTTTTTATGAACAAAGAGTGCTCTGGAGGTAGGTCGGGACAATACTCCTTGATTCTTGGATGGAAATACATTGAGGGAGACAAAATCCCTTATTTTTAGGATGTTGACACCCTTAACCTCTTTTGAATCATGGAGTTCGACCTGCTTGGTGCTACACATATCTTTTGGCATGGATATTAGAGAAAAAGACATAATATACAAAAAATTCCACCTCAAAACAAATTTACTAAGCAACATGCAAAAATATTCATTACTTACTATTAAATATGGTCAAAAACAAGTATTAATTCCTATTATAGTGGAAAAATGTGCCTATGATGAGCCTTTGGGATAGGCAATAATTGGGCTCATCAATAGTCAATGTTAGTCAGAAGACCGATGGTGGTT
>JZKD02S2436548.1:101250-112152 GCA_000966675.3 Picea glauca
CTATAAATATTTGGCGATATTTTTGTAAAAATATTCAAATTTATAAGGATTTTATATAGTTTTTATAAAATTTTGGCGATTTTTAAGGTATAATAATTTTATCCTAAAGAATTTGGGCGAATCATTTTTAAAATAGCGAATCTCGTTGTTGGAAAAACCATGGAAAATTAGCCCATGAGCGAAATTTAGCCCCTAAAATCATCCATGATTCGGTTCCTTATTCATCAGAATCTTCTACTACCATGAATATGACCATTTCTATATCACTTTTATTGACTTCATCTTCATTTGATGAGGTACTATCTTCTTTGGTACAAAATTTTTTCTTGAGAAATTTCTTTTTGGTTCTTTTTTCTTTGTATATTTTTTTTCTATTTGAATCATCTTATTCATTCCTTTTATTTTTCTTATGGGGAAATTTGTTAGAAAAATGACCAATACCATCACAATTAAAAAAAATCAATGGAAGCTTACCTCTATATTTTCTTTCAGTTCCCTTTTTCAGTCTTCTAATGAAGTTGGCTACTTCTTCATCGTCTTTTGAGATGTCACTGCTACTGTTGTCTGAATTTGTCTTTTTCTTTCCCTTTTGCTTTGAATTTTTGGATGCTTTGAATGCTGCTTCTTTTGTAACTGGATTCTCTTGTTTAGTTTTCATTTCATAGACTGTGAATATTCCATGTAGCTCATCCATGCTTATTGAATCCATATTTGTTCTTTATTCTAGTGCTGAGATATTAGGATCAAATCTTGGAAGAGATCTTAGTACCTTTTGAACAATTATAGATTCATCAACTTCTTCTCCCAATCCTCTAATTGCATTCACTGTTTCATCGACTCGTAAAAATTAGGTTGCAATATTTTCATCTTCCTTCATCTTCAACTATTCAAATTGACCTTTGTAAGTTTGAAGCTTTGCTGCCTTGAATTTTGCGTCTCCTTCATAAAAATTCTGAATTTTGTCCCAAATATCCTTTGCAGAGCTGCAATGCATAACTTTGACATATACTAAATCAACCAGACCATTCAGAATAGCATTTTTGGTTGTTTAATTATTTAGGCTAAGTTTCCTTCCATTGTTAGTTGTTGGAGGAATGACATGTTATTTATATGCATCTACTATTGATTGCTAAACCTCAAATCCCTGTGCTTGTATATATGTTTTCATCCTTCTTCTCTAGAATGCATAGTTTTGTCCATCAAACTGTGGTATTCCATTTTTATACATACTGTTGCTCTCTATGATCTACCTTCTAGTGGTTAAAATGATTCCTGAAGGAACCTACTCTGATACCAATTGTTGGATTATTGATAGGGGGGTGAATCAGTAATAGATATTTTTAATCCTTTTTAACCAAAATAAGTAAGTGTTATTTATCTTTATGATCAATTTACCATTATCATTCAACAAGTGCAGAATAAATGAACCATGAACAATGAAAAATAATACACATACATAGTACACCAATATTTTTACATGGAAACCCAATGCAGGAGAAAACCACATAATACTTTTTCTTATATGTATTTAAGAATTACATTCATTGGAAGCACAGACTTCCTTTGTTCTCCAGTTGCAACTAGAAGGATGTTCCAAACCCCTATATTTTCAGTCTACAACATGGGGGAAGCTCCAACTCCCCAATTCTCTGGCTACAACTGCTTATCCTTACCCCATCCAACTGCCCTGAAATATAAGTGTCAAATAAATGATGAAACCACTTCCACACTGTCATTGTGAAATATACCACTGTAAACATGTACCAATCTGTGCCAACAACATATAACCAACCTGTACCAATAACTCGTAATCAACTTGTACCAGAAATAAGCATGTACCAACAAATACCAAAAGGTACGCAAAATGTATATGATGCAATTTGCGTATGTACATGACCTTTCTATACTGCAGCCTGCATATGTCTGTGTCCTGTCTATACTGCAACTTGCGTACACCTTCGGAAAACTAGATTTTTCACTTTCTTGAAACTAAAACACTTTGTTGCCTCTCTCACATCAACCTGTCACCTGTCATTGTGTCCAATCTGTAGTTGTGCCCTATGCATACATCATCATACATATCCCTCAACCAAGTGCATCTATGTCTCTCTAATCATGTGCCATACATGTGTATACAATCATGATCAAGTGTAATAACCCTCGCATGGACTAGACATAAAACCCTCATTGATATGCAACCTCAAACTACACTAAAAACTTCACCAACACATCTCAACCAAAATCCCTCAACCATGTACCACGAAATACAAGACATGCCTCAACACTCAACCCAACAAGATGTAGCAATAATGAATACCAGACATACCCGTTTGGTATTTCTATAGATCTCTCTCATACAATAAGTTCCATACTACCAACAACATCTCTAGGAAAAATCCTCAAACTCCCATAACCATATCTCATGTAGACAACAATATCCAACTACATATAATAAAATGACATACCTTTTGAACCTGTAGATATATATGATGTAGCTGATCATTGTAGACCTTCTTGAGAACTTGCTTTCAGACTCTGAGAACCCGACACTCTCAACAAATCAATCTTTCATGGATTTTCCGAAATGTACGTTTCCTCCTTCACTACCAACCTGCATATGTACGCGACCTCTTCCATTGTAGCTCGCAAACACCTAAAAAACTAGGTTTTTTTTTCCAGTATTTATGCAACTCCAAAACTTTCATCGTCAACCCTTGTTGCTACCACAAACTTGCATAAATTCAGATGTATCAATGAGTACCTGCAATAAACCTTACAAGATGATATATATTCAATGTGCTCAATAGGTGCTAATAGGAGACCCTTTCTCTCTTATTTATACTCTCCAAGTAGCTTCCTCAAGGGGTTACCTTCTAACTAACTTAACCCAAATTCCTTCTTTTAGGGATAACCATATTCTAACCACTTGTCCACTTATAACCACTTTATCCAAAAATAGTAAACTCACCACTTCTAGTTGCAACAAATTTATTTTTAATTATTTTCTTTTTGCAATAACTTAACTCATGATTAATTCCTAGTTACAACCACTTTGACTAGTAAAATTCTTCTAGGATCTTCTAGAATAAATTGAATTTTTTTACCTTCTAGGGGCTTCTAGATAACTTATGAGGGTTCTCCAACTTCACAAGACCATAACTCTCTAACCATGAGGAGTTATGAGGCATTCCACATATCAATGGAAATGACATAACATGTACTATTCATCTAGAATAGTCTTACCTGCACATCCATTGACCTTCATACCTTTATACCTCAAAACAATCTTGAGTCCCTTAACCATATTGTTGGGGCTACCAAAATTTTCTATCAGACTTGCTTCAAGGGTTGACATCATTGACAACCAACCCAATTAATCAACATCATGCACTACAAAATAGGATTTATTCAAATAGCAATGGACACTGGAATCGTCTTCCAGGGTTATGTACATAGCAAGAAAGTAATGTTGTAAAATATGTCATTCGAAAAAATAAATTTCCCATGGATGTGCTTCAAACATAAAGAATATCTTAATGAAGAAAGGTGAATTTAGTGGGGGTGAAAATGCATGATTGTCATATCTTCATTAAGGTAATTATTTTGGTAGATTTCTATATTGGTAAATACACGACTTTTTAGTATTTTAATTTTGTTTTCTTTTCAAAAAAATAATTATCCAATTTTTATTACAATATGTTCTACCTCAATCTCTCCCTGACAACTTTGACACCAATGTAAAACAAGTAATATATGATATTGGAAAATACATGAGGTAAATAATGATTTATATGCAAAACATTTGTTGTTAAACTTGTCGACATCTGTTTTACTTGCAATGTATATACATTGTTTTTGAAACCTATGATTTTCTTTGTTATATCATGTGTAGGTGGTTGTCATCTAAAGAAACCCATAAAGAAGATACAAAATATTGAAAGAGATAAATTCCTTGGCTAATGTGCGAAATGCAAAAGTATCTACCTCCATCTTTTTTCAATGCACAAGAACACTACCTCATACACCAAGTTAAGGATATTGAAATGTGTGGACCTGTACACACAAGGTCAATGTGGATGGTGGAGAGACACTTGAAGCCATTGAAGGATTTAATTATACAAAGATCACATTTTGAAGGCTCTATGGTGGAGGGTTATATGGTATATCAATCCTTGGTGTATATTAGTCAGTATCTTCCTAAATTAGCAACCAAAATCATGAAGGTGCCTCAGATTTGGGATGTCAATTCCATTAACAAATTTGAATGGGAGGTCCTGGTTGGGAAAGGTAGAATGAGGAAAGTGAAAGGTAATTAGATGGTAGAGATATATAATACTTTGGATTAATATTGATTTATTTCTATATTGTACTTATTTAATTTTTATTTAGCTTCCATAAATTATTAATCTATATTCTAATTATTAATTTTTATTCTTTTTTCATACAATTGGTAGAGAGTGGGATTCTCTACATTTATACATCACAAAAAATATTGATTGGATGAAGGTATGTATAGGTCTATGTATACAATGTAATGGTAGATTATCATGGGATACTTTGCTTAAATAATCTCATCATAATCAAGATACCAATCTTACTCAGAGGGAAATTGATTTAGCATATGGTTTAAAAGATAAACATGAAAGCATATTATTCACCCACATCATGTTTTAGTTTTTTTCCATTATATTAATCTATATGGTGTGTTTTTTTATAATTTTTTCCAAAGTCTAAATATGTTTATTGATTGATAATGCATTTTTTTATGTGTCGGGCATATTGTAGTTGACACACCATAAGGCTATGTGGTGCAATGGTTGTAAATTTTGCATCAAAAATTTGGATGTAAGAAGAAAACATATGATTGTGGGATTACTGTAGTCTTTCAGGTCACTAATGTTTCCTTAAGAAGTGTCAGGAATCCAACAATATCATAAAATATATACTATGGGTATTTGGATGATGCAAGCGAGTGTGACTTTAAATCCTTCAAGTTAGTTTTGTTCGAGGTCAAATGGTATAGGTTACAGATGAATGAGCGTGATCTTGATAGAACTATTATTGAGAATGCCAATGGATTTACCATGGTTAATACAAGGAAATTTAAGTCGGGTACATAAACTTATGATCTTCCAAGATAATGTGAGTAAGTCTTTTATTTAGAGGTTCTAGGTAAAGCAGGTTGGTCGTATGTTGTTAGATATGATCCAAGAGGAAGGCCTGTAAATCATAATGTACCAGAAGATGATGATATTGAAGAAGAAGAAGATGCAGAGGAGCACGAGGTAGATGTACTGTCAGATGAAGAAGAAAAATAAGTTGAGCCAAATGTAGATGCAAATGTTCTCTATGATGATATATCAATAATGACATTGATGATGATGTTGATATGGCCAATCCTTTCAGCCAGATGATACAGATGTAGAGTTGGATGAAGAAGAAGATGATGAATGATATTGCAGAAATGTTGAAATGTAGGAGGTATTTTCATCATCATCATTGTCATCGTCATTGTCATCACCATAATCAACATTGTCGTTGTTGCCATCATCGTCATCATTGTCATCATCATCATCATTGTCATCATCATCATCATTGTCATCATAGTCATAGTCTTTGTTGTCATTTTCATCATCATTGTCATTGTCGTCGTCATTTTCATTATCGTCATCGTCACTGTAATTGTCGTAGTCATCATCATCATCATCATCATCATTTTCATTGATATGTGGGTTATTAAGGTTAGGGAATATCGACTATAAAGGTTAGGGTTTATAATGGTCATATGGATTAATGGTTATATGGATTAGGGTTATATGTTTTATGGTATATATGCATTAGTCATTATAGGGGTTACACAAGTGGTGGTTGAGGGATGGAAGGGGATAAGATTTATAAATAATATAAGGGATGGGGTATATTATGAAGGGATGTTGTTAGGAACCAAATACAAAATTAACATAAAAACCTCAGAATAAGTACTCAACGACTTGAAAAAGAGAGAATTTCAGATAATAAGCCTCTTCAAGGGGGAAACTTCCTTATACATAATATGAATTCACAAATAAAAGATTATTCCAAATGAAAAGTTCTCCTTGGTATATATATGAGACTAGGAGGTACAATTACAACTAATGGACCCAAGATGACATCAATAAAATAACAATACTAATGTAATATGCCACAATTAAGGGGTAATGTGCCACTATTTAGGGCTTAACATGTCCCTCCCCTTCAAACAAGTGTTTTCCACAATGCTTGAGTAATTATTGATGCTTCTGTATAAAAGATTCATCTTCCCAAGTGGAATCTTCAACATGTAGTTTCTTCCACATAATGAGATACTCTGAAATGGATCTATTCCTCAGCTGGAGAATTTTTGTGTCAGTGATAGCTTCAGGCTCCAATATGATTTTTCCTTCCTCGTAGAGTTCTGGAAATATAGTTTGAACTGGGATCTTGCCACCTATAACCTTCTTTAAGCATGAAACATGGAAAACTGGGTGTACTCGCGAATATGCAGGCAACTCCAATTTGTATGCCATAGTATCAATATTTTACAACACCTTATAAGAGCCATAGTACTTTGGTGATAATTTATTATCCTTCTTAGCTTGATTGAGGGACATCTATTTGTATGGTTGTAGTCTTAAAAATACCCAATCCCCTACTTCAAAACTTTTTTCACTATGATGTTGATCTGCTTGTTGTTTCATGTGATTTTGTGCCATGTTTAGGTTGTCCTTTAAAAGTTGGAGAACTTGTTGTTGATGCTCGATGTGATATTCCACTGATTGAACCTTAGCTTTTATTTTAGAGAAGAAGTGATGGTCAGTGGGTGATATCCATAGAGCATCATAAATGGTGTCATTTTTGTTGCAGTATGAAAGGAAGTGTTATACCATCATTCTGCCAAGGGTAACTACTTGAACCCTTGTGTTTGTTTATCAGAGACAAAGCAATGAATGTATCCTTCTAGAAATTTGTTCACTATCTCAGTTTTTCCACCATATTGAGGATGATAAGATGAGCTATGATCCAATTATGTACCGAAACAAGAAGATAATTATATCCAAAAATGTCTAGTGAAGATGGGATCTCTGTCACTTACAATAATCTTTGGGATTCAATGTAGCTTTTGAATTGTCTCCATGAATGCGGTGGCAACTGTATTGACTTTGAAAGGATGAGAGAGTGCACACAAGTGTGCGTACTTGGTCAATCTATTAACAATCACCATGATGGCACTCTTTCCTTCAGACTTTGGTAACCCTTTTATGAAATCCATGGAAACCTCCTCCCAATGTTGAATTGGGATTCGTTGTAAAAGACCCGAGGTCTTAATTGTTTCCACCTTGTTTTGTTGGAAAACCAAAAATTCTGTCACAAACCTTTGAACATTATTCTTAAGGCCATCCCAAAAAAATTTCTTCTTGACCCTGTGATAGGTTTTCAAAAATTCTGAGTGCCCTCCTACCGGAGAGGTGTGCAATTCCAAAAGTACCTTTTGTTTGATTTGGGAGTTCTTACATAAATATAAGCGATCTTTGTAGCATAGTGAATCATTTTTCCATGTAAATGTATATGATTCACTGGAATCCTACTGCAAACTTTGAATGAGAGTCCACACTTTTTTCGTCATTATTTCATTCATCCCTTGCTTCCATTATCCAATCAGGTTGGATGATAAAGATAGAACAGAGAAAGGCCTCAACATCTTCATCCTTTCTTGAGAGTGCATCTGCCACAACATTTTTCTTCCCTTTTTTGTAGATGATTTCAAAATCATAACCCAACATCTTGGTCACCCATTTTTGTTGTTCTTCTGAAGATAGTCTTTGTTCCAAGAAGTATTTAAGACCGTCATGATCTGTTTTGACCTTGAAGTGCCTACCTATTAGATAAGGGTGTCATTGCTTCAATACATGTATTATTTCCATCATTCCCTTCTCATAAATGGGTTTGTGTAAGTCCCTTCCCTTGAGTGTTCGACTTTCAAAAGAAGGGGGCCTTCCTTCTTGCATTAGAACAACACCAATGCCATTTCTTGATGCACTGTATTCCACAATAAAGGTTTTTGTGAAGTCTAGTGTGGTCATGACAAGAGATTTTCACATCACCTCTTTAGTTTTTCAAAATCTTAAGTTTCGTCTTGAATCCATGAAAATCCATCCTTCTTAGTTAATTCCGATAAAGGTGCTGCTATTCTTCCATAGTTCCGAACAAACTTGCGGTAGTAACCTGTCAAACCCAAAAATCCTCTAAGATTCTTCAATGTTTTGGGAATCGGCCAGTCCATCATGGACTTAATATTGTTAGGGTCTACCTTGACACCTTCATGAGATACAATATGACCCAAATAGTCTACCTCCTTCACCCCAAAGAAAAATTTGGATGGTTTGGCATATAGTTATTGCTCCTTTAGTAGCTATAGCACCATGTCAACATGTCGAACATGATCCTCCCAAGAGTTTCTATAGATTAGTAAAATACTAACACACATTTTTGAAGGAAGGGATTGAAAATATAATTCATCAACCCTTGGAATGTGGAAGGTGCATTCGTAAGGACAAAAGGCATGACCAAAAATTCATATTGGCCTTCATGAGTTCAGAATGTTGTTTTTGGGATATCTGCTTCCTTCATTCTAATCTGATGATACCCTGAACATAGATCCAACTTTGTGAAGTAGATTTATCCATGTAGTTCATCTAAAAATTCATCAATGAGGGAAATGGGAAACTTATCTTTAATGGTGATCTTGTTGAGCTCTCTATAATCTGGACACATACACCATGATCCCTCTTTCTTGAGTACCATTACCACCGGTGCATAGTAAGAACTTTGGCTAGGTATAATAATGCCAACCTCTAACATTTCTTCAACCATACACTCAATTTCACTCTTTTGGGCATAAGGGTATATGTAAGGCCCGATGTTAGGAGGAACACTCCCAGGAATTAGGTGAATAGCATGATCATGATTATGAGTGGGTAGAAGACCTCTAGGAATATCTTCAAATACTTTGGAATACTTATCAATAATCCATTGGATATCTAAAGGAACCTGATGCCCCTTTTTCAATAATTTTGTCATACCATTAGAGCTTATCACCTTACTAGGTTTCCCTATGACACCCCTTAACTCAATCTCCTTTACTTCCAATGAAAATTTCTTGAAAATTAAAGGCCATTGTTCCCAATGATTGTAACCATTGGACTCCTAGTATGACATCAGCACCACCCATGGGTATATCAATCATTGGACTATTCATTACATATTCCCCCATAGTAATATTGATCTTATGGAATTTTCCTGAGCAATGGATAGTTCCTCCATTTTCAATCATTACTTGAAACTTTGGTGCTGGATATATAGATAAATTGATAGCTTTGGATAATTTATAGTGAAAGAAATTATGAGTACTACATAATCAATTAGGACTATTACCTTTTTCTCTTTGATATATCCTTCGATATTGAGGGTTTGAGGAATGCTAATTCCAACCAATGCATTATATGATATGGTGGGAGTCAAATCTTCAGAAGAAATATCTTCTACATTTTCATCTTGAGGTGGTTCTTGTTCTTGTTCTTTTTCTTCTTCCTCTTCACAATCTATGTAGAATAATTTCTTCTCACCACACTTATGTCCCTTACTGTATTTGCTGTCACAATTAAAGCATAAACATTTTGATTTTATTTCCTCAAATTGTTGAGGTGTCACCCTTGTAGGTTGAGGTGGTTTGGAAGAAGGAAGATTATTCTCTCGATAGATGTTAGGAGTGGTCCTTCTAGTAGCCATAGCCATATTTTTACTTTCAACATTTCTCGCCACCCTGAACACATTCTCCAATTATTTGGGTTTCCAAAGGCGAACCTAATTTTGAATGTTATCCTTTAAAGTTCTTGTGAATACATCAATCATGTTATCATCTAGAATATCTGTTACCTTTATATTCAATCTTTGGAATTTCTCAATGTGCTCTGCAATTGAACCCTTTTGCTTGAGATTTATCAATTGGCTAAAGAAGGTATTTCTCCTTGTATCCTCATAGTGTGCTATCATTTATTCCGTGAAAATTTTCCAAGTGACAAGTGATTTGAGAGAAGAAATCCGTTGATACCACATAAATTTATTGGGTTCTAAATATAAAGACACAATTCATACCTTTTGTGTGTGTGTCACATCGTGTAGATCAAAGAACTGGTCCATTTGGAGTATCCATGTGATTGGATCCTTTCCATCAAACTTCCTCATATCGATCTTAGGAAAGTGGTTGGTCTTGAACTCAAAGTTGGAGTTTCTCCAGTATTGATTCATCTTCCTTTTGTCCTCATCATGAATTTCATGGGATACATAGTCACTTTCAGGTGGCCTCTCTATTAGAAACTTTTTCAATCCTTCCATGATATCCCCTTTTAAACCATCCATCTTAGTATCCATTATCGCTTCCATGTTATCTTCAGTTAAATCCATCATCCCTTGTAGTTCATATTTTGTTACTGCCTTATTTTGTAAATCATTTATGTCCCTACACATTTCTTCACCTTCATTAAGGGTCCAAGTAGGGATACCTGAAGTATTATTTGGTGTAGAAGTTCCCTTTTTTGGTGGAATGTCAGTCAAGTATCACTGCAAGGTAGGAATTCCTAATTGTCTTAGGTAGAGGTCCTCACAGACAAGGGAGTGTCAGGTGCTATATCTCTCTGATATACGTGCAGGGTCCAACAATAGTACTTGGCCCAATATCTCAGGGCACTCACTAAGGAGGCTTGAACCTTCCCATGTTGGAAGATTGGTTGTTGTCATTGATGTCAACCCTAGTCATGGGTTTTGGACCAGAAGATTGATGAAGTTATTTGGACATGAAGGAAAATGAAAATGAATATACAACACCCA
>JZKD02S2436548.1:127980-141050 GCA_000966675.3 Picea glauca
GACAGTAAGAGACAACAAAGTAGATAGAGGAGCGACAACCCTAGCCCCCATAACACTAGTAGACAACAAATTTATGACCCCGACCTTGACAACAAGAGAAAAAAGAGGAGCGAAAAACCTAGCCCACAGTGTGAGTGATAGAGGAGTGACAGATGAGGCCCTAGAACACAGTTCGAGTGATAGAGGAGACCCTATCTACAGACCAAAAATGCCACCAAAATTGGTAATTTTTTCACATAACCCTTTAAAACCCCAAATCGAGACATTTTTGCTTCCTGTTGCTTCATTTGTCTAGCCATGAATCCCTAATACATCCTAGGAATGTTGCCAGTATAACGCTTCTTCCTATGTTTTGTTAGATTATTTTCTCTAAGATCATTTTTAGTATGGTTTCTCTCTCTAAAAGGGTTGTTCACGCCCCTGTGTTTTCATTGTTTCATTCCCACCCACAACCTCCTCGTTGTATATTTGTTTTAATTTTGAGTTTTGTGGACATGGAATATATTCTAAGATTAATACGTTTCACCTGGCCCATCAATATGATTTCACTCTATCCATTTTAATTTTGAGGCCATGGCCACCATTATTATTTCCCTTGTCATGCATATTTTTTATATTATGAGGGAATGGGCAGTCGCCTCAATCATACTTATCCCACTACTTGCTAGTCAATATCCTTAACAACATATGTTTTGGGCATTAGCATAGTAGTGTGGACAGACTCCCTAGTTTCAATATGAGCTCAAGCGCACAAAGGGTCTCCCCATTGCCATGCATGCACTATTGCATTTTTTCACAAGTCCATCATAATTATTCATGTTTTCTTTCCATATGTCTTATTTCAACTATTTTCCCACCTCCCAACTTGATGGCATTTAATTTCAAGATTTTTTTAATTGACGTAGGCATATCATTGAGTAAAATTTTTGGAGATATTTGGACCTTCTTATTATTGAATCTTAGACTTGTTTTTATTGAGAATGTGGAAGAAATTATATTCTTCTCTGGTTGATGCCTTTAATTGTTGCTTGTTAGTTAGTTCTATTGATTGAACTCTGCTACATTAAATTCACCAGTCCTGTTTCCATAGACTTGTGAGATGCTGATTTGTTTTTACAGGAGTAGGCAACTAACTATAAGCTAAGAAAATTGAATAAAAAATGCTCTGCTTGAGAAGACACTTCCAAGAATCAGACTCAAGGATACAAGTGCTCTATTACAATGATAATTTAGCTACTTCATGGCTCAACTAATTATTGTAGCTTGATCAAACTTGAAATAAAAATTACTCAAAGGAATGGATTGATGGACACCATACTCGGCCGATCACACTTGCATAAATGGAATTGCAGAAATGAAAGGCTACAAAATTCAATTAAGGTCAATGGAATTATCCTTCAAGTATTAACCAAATTCCTTTGGTTGACAAGCAAGAGCATCAACTGGTTTTGAGATTACTAAAGAAACTTAGTCTTCAATGCCTAACTTTGAAGGGAAACCATGCTTGCATAAATGAAAGAGAATAAAGAAATGAACAAGAAATGAAATGAGAAACTACTGCAATGACATGAAAATGAAACTATCTGGGCAACATATACTAGAGAGAGGGGGCCCTACCTCTCTTGGCATATACTGCCAAGAAGGACTATAGTAGATAACTCTTGATGTGCAATAACAAGCTCTTTATTCCAGTATCAAAATTATTTCAATTATCCTTCTCTTCAATATGGAACTCTATGCTCTAGCCTTCATCTCTCTAACTCCTTCACTACTGAACTATTGAACTGAATGTCATCCTCTCATATTTATACATATAGGAAGAGGATTTACAACAAGATGAGACCGGATCCTAAACAAGTGGATCTCATAACCAACAAATCCTAGATCATAAACATGTGGATCTCCTCCACAAAATCTTGGATTTGATCTAATGATAATTTAAAAAGGATAGTACAACATATTTCATGAGATCCATGTGTCCAAATGCGTGGGTATGAGCCACAACATGGTCAAACCACTCAGCTACATAATTTCAAGCTAGTTAGACCAGTTTTGGAAATCTCAACCATATGCCCCTTGTTTTGCACCTTTGGCAGATTTTCCCTAGGAGTCACCTAAATGACCCTATTCTGCACAAAACCCATATTTTATATTTTCGAGATTCCTCTTCTTTGTTCAAAAATGACATGGAAAGTTTTTCTATAAGAACTGTCAATCAACTGCAGAATTGCCAATAGTTGTAGAATTTCCAACAATTGTACAATCTCAGAAGTAAGTTAGGAAATCACAATATCTACCCTAAGTAATCATCAAAACATGGGAAATCAACCACTTTAGTGTAAGTATGCCATGTGAAGCTCATATAGGGTAGAAATGGTTAAATGCAAAAATGTAAGTGATAAAAGCAATGATAATGAAAGGGTAAAGTAAATGAAAGATGACTAAATGGCATCATAAAAGATGTTATTTCTAAGGTCCAACATCTCCCCTACACTTAAATTATTTCATGTCCTCATGCAATCAAAGATACATAGGAGGTAGTGTCCGAGTATATATGATACAAGACCTAAGTGGAAAGAATTCGTTTTACACTTGGCTTTTTCAAAGTCATCGATTCCACAGGGAGATGGATGGTGATGGGTAGATAATGAAATATGAAATGTAAAGAAGGAATAGAAAATATGAAAAGGTTCAATAATTTTGTGTACATGGATTTTTAGTTAGATGACTACCTAGAAATAGAAATTGCTTACTCAACTTTACCTTCTCCTGGTGGTCTGAAAGACAAATGTTGAATTATGGCTCACCTGATGTATGTCGATATGACTATGGTGTGCTAATATGAGAGGAAAATAATGTGAAAATGAAGATGTTGGTCATTTTTGGACTGCTTGTAGGTTTTTCTTCTTCCATAATGATCTATTGTTAGACAAGTTTTTATTGATGATGTTGATCTGAACTTGAAGGTATGAAGAGTGTTGTTGTTGAAGAAGATAACTAATGTTAATGTCAAATATGAATTTGAATCTATTGAATGTTATTGAAATGATGCTATAGAAATGCTAAATTTTTTATCTTTATTCATGGTTGAAAACATGAAAATTGAAAAATGTTAAAAATTAATGCTGATAGGTCAATGAGCATATTATATTGATTTGAAATCACCTCCAGGGTGTGATCTAGTCTTGGAATGTGTGAAACCCTTCAAAAATTTAAATTGGCTACAAAAAGATGAAAAATTGAAAAATAGTGAAAATCATGGCTGATAGGTGCATAAGCATCTTATATGGTATTGAAATCATCTCCAAGTCATGATTTAGTCTTGGGATGCATGCAACCACTCAAAACTATAAATCAGGGACATAAAGCTGGTTGTAGCTTTTAATTTTTTTTGACAATTTTTATAAAATTAGTTTTAAAATATGTCAATGCATCATTTGTCATGATTTTTCCGCAAATTTCGTTCGCAAGTTACATAATTTGTTGTATGGGGCACAAAATCCATGTCGCAGAATTTCGAGATTCATTTTCATTTATTCTCAAATGAAGCTGCAAAACTGCCTGTGCAAACAATCACCTATAGGAAATTCTGGAAATTGTATAAAAATCGGCTTCAAAGATATACCTGTAAATTATTAATTATGCATTTTCTGGAGATTTCGCTGGTAGAATACTCAATTGTCTGCACTGGCAACAAAAACCGTGTCGCTGAATTTTTTTATTCAGCCCCATCTGCTTGCAATATTTGTGAAAAAAGTGCCTCTGAGAAAAGAAACTGGATATAAAAACCTTTCTGTAGCTGCAAAAAATTGCTTGAATTTGAAAAATGCACAAAACAAATTGATTTTCAAGAATATGGTGGATCAAAGAATATGTTTACGATCTGCTACTATGATGTTTGAATGGAAAGGAAATATCCACCCCTCCCCCACACCCAAAATTTTTCATGTCCTCATGCATGTGAAGTAGGGGAAGGAGTCCAAGATGACCAAACTTTCCATATTATCCTTTTCTCTTTGTCGTACATGCAAGGATGATTTTTTGTGTTGAATCTCTCCAATGGTGTCATTGATGAAAACAACCTTGTGGGGATCAAACCCTTTTTTACCAAGAGTGTTTCCATTCTCTGATGCACCAGCCTCAATATACTTCTTTGCATTGTATCAAACTTTGACCAATGATTTCATTAGCATACATCCATCTCATGCCCGCTAGGAGAAAAACCCATGTGCYCAATTTGTTGTTGGAGGTGCACAACCATCTCAACTAATGATTGGTGCCAGAATATGATAACAAAATTTTTATAGGAGTACTAGAACAGAGCTATGGTACCACAATTTGAATTGACAAGTTCATAACTCCAAAAATTATTTCAACCTATTAAAAACATGATAATAAGAAAAATCGGTAACATTTACCCCTTTGTGCTTATAGGGAAGGATTTAGATGGAAAATATGGAAATATAGGAAATATAGGTTTTTAACGGGTATTGGAAAAATGGTAAAAATGATGGACTAACATATCCAAATGTAGGAAAAATGAGATCCCAACACTCCCCAGAGCGATGCAAATGTAGGCGATTTATGAAATGGTTTTGATTTAATAGGCATATATGATTCTTAACATATTATAACTTTATCATGGTCTTGATAGGGTAAGAGGAACCATATATAGTGATGATGGAATGTATGATGATTTTGGGGATAAGTTACTTTTAGGAAAAAGGAAGGATAACTGTGTGTAGGATAAGTGAACACGCAAAAGAGAAGCTACAAACTTCTACTCATTCCTTTGCTTCTAATAAATCAAAAAAATCGTAGGAAAAATTTACCTCAAAATCTTACCAATTACCAATACCAATTGTTGAATGTTATCAAGTAAAACAAAACTAAATTGGTACATGAAACTTTAGTACATGAACTGTTGTTTTTAACTATGTAATTAAAATTAGGTCTTCATTCTAATGCACATATGAATTATATCGGTGTGACTATACTATATCTGGCATTGATTTCTAGTAGTTGGAGTTTAAATCTCTCTTCTCTGTGCAAATAAGTTTATGAATTCTTAGGATCACCCTTCTCTTTATCCTTAACAAGGATTTCCATGTTGCTAGCAACACCTTCATTCCAACTTGTAACAACTATGTGAAAAGCATAATCATTGCAATATTTCTCTGCCTTTTGTGCAAAAACCCTCAGCAAGGATGCCATTGGACATAATCATAAATTCAATGTGCATTGTTGTTCCTCTTGCTTATGTTGATCCCTGGAATGACATATTTTTCACTGACATCAAGGATACAAACTTAAACTATAGCTAAATGTTTTGGTTATCATCACATCCATTGAAGGAGATGGATTCCCCACCATTTATCCCTGATGAAGCAAGCTCTTCTGAAGAAAATACACAAGACATTCTTGGATGGAGTGTAGGAAAATTATACCAAGGAGGACTTACAAAAAATTCATCCATATGAAGAAGTGAGATAATGATATTCATAATCCAAAGATTTTGAGGAGGACTCCCAATTACCTCCAAATTCTCTTGCATATATTTCAAGAACCATGATGCTACTTGTTTATTTTTTAAAATTCTCTCCATAGATCCAAGCGCAAGGACAATAACTTGTATTCCATAGTGCATGTGAATTAAATCAACATCTTGCATCGTATGCCATGTTGCAATTGTAGATTGAATAGACTGCATATTCACAAGTTATAAAGAATCTTGAAACTTTATGTCTAGAACAACATCAAATAATATTGTTAGAGTAGTTTGTACAGTAAGGCATGCAAGGAAAAAATTGAAACAAAGGGATCTAATGGGCCTCCATCAACGTTTCCACTGAGTATCTTCCCCTTTTTGAGAAACCTCCATGATATCATGATTGTAAGAATGAAATTGGGATATGATTCTTGATTGTTGGAGTGTTGACCAAATATAATGCAATCAAGATCCATTTCTCACAGATCTAACAAAAAAAACACAAAATAGATTACAGATTTCAAAACTCGTCCTCAACTAAATTTGTGGGAGATATCAGTTTGGAAAATTGATCCTATCCCCTAGATATTGCACGATTTGAGGAAATAATCTATATGGAAACCAATTTGGCTCGTCCTCCGCAAAAACAATGTGGCGGATTTTCAAATTTCATCTTCAATTGCATACAATTGACCCTAAGAAATTGTCTGTCAGTTTGGAAGTGAAATCCTGGGAAATAACAATTTGTAAAATCCACCATATTGCCTAGATCCCTCAAAATTTTGGTGAACCACTCTCCAAAAACCCAAATGGGTGCTTCCTCCACAAAACCCATGTGGACGATTTGCAAGATTCTCCTTCATTTGTGTGCAATTTCTCCCACAAAACTATCTCTCCAAAATAAAAATGCTTTCTTTCAACTGTTGATCAATTTTCCAACTGTGATAGTGCCTTTGTTGCTGCAATGAAAATGTTACATCTCATCATCTATAATGAAAATTTTGTAGCAAGGTGATCATTCCTCTGCCTTTGTAATGAAAATTATGCAACAATGTGATCATGCCTATGCCTCTGTAATGAAGGAGATCTGAATAGAAAAAACTAAATGATAGCTTGGATGAGTCAATGGTTAATCTTGTAGAGGAAAGGGTTTTTATTCTAGAGCAGTTGAAGAGCTTGGAAGAGAGGCTTCACACATTAGCATATGATGAATAATGCTTATTGTTATTGGTTTCTTGTAGGAATAGAGATGGTGACACCCAACTTCAGGACATTCTTATTTCTAGGATTAAGCTGTTGAGCTAAACATTACATGCAACATTTATTTAAAATGTTATTAACTACCCTACCCTACTTGAGAAAAAGGATAGTCTCTTCTCAAGTATAGGAGTACTTCTAGTGAAACAATGTGCACAACAAGATTAAGAATATACTCATATCGAAGTCTGTAAAATGTACCTTTATGGTTGTCTGGATATGAGAGGTCAACTAATCTAATTGTTTTGATGTCAAGAAGTGTCGAAGGAGGAAGTGGTGCTCTAGCCTGATGATTGTCTGAATCCATTCTTCAATGTAGCTTGTACTCATTTGGTTCTCTTCTTCATCAACACTATTGGCTTGCATTTCATCATTTATCATAACCTGTAAATATTTGAAGATTTGGTGCTTGCAAAAAGGATCTAGGTACAATCTCACAAGAGACTCTTCAATATCAGGTTCAAATGCATACTCTCCATTGATTGCTATTCATGGATATTTGATCTCCTCTATAGATTTATAAGGAGAATCAGGGAAAGACTCTAGATATTCTTGTTTCTCATGGGACTTTTGATCTTCTATTTCCTGGAATGTGGGTGTGTTCCTAATGGCTGTCAATATTTTCTCCTCCTGATATGCATACATGTTTCCTGCTGCTATGAGGACTTGAGATATTTCTTGGAGTATCATCTTCCTTTAATCAACAACTCTTGAGCATCTTTGAAAATTCTCTGCTGGTTGATAATCCTGTCTTGCACATGGATTAGTGCAAAGGGGTATTTTTGAACAAGAAAAATTACAACTTCTACAGAAAGCAAATTTGAAATCAAAGCATATATTCAGACAACTCATACTACTAAGACTATGTTGCCGCCAAGTTGACTATTGACATAAGTATCCTTATTTTCCATGTATCAAAATGAAAGGACTGAAAATCAAATTACCAATGCCTATTTTCTTTAGCATCTCCCCAACAACGATGCCAAGATGTCAGTTGTATCTATTGATCGAACTCTACTACATTAAATTCATCAATCCGGTAACCATAGACTTGTGATATGCCGAGAAAATATATGCAAGAGTAGGAAACTAACTCTAATATAAGAAAGATGAATAAAAAATTCTTTGCTTGACAAGACACTTCCAAGAATCAGAGTCAAGAATACAAGTGATCTGTTACAATGATAAGTTAGCTACTTCATGGCTCGACTAATTCTTGTAGCTTGATCAAACCCGAAATAAAAATTACTCAAATGAATGAATTGATGCACACCATACTTGGTCGATCACACTTGCAGAAATGTAATTACATAAACAAAAGGATACATAATTCAATTGAGGTCAATGGACTTATTCTTCAACTATTAACCACATTCATTTGGTTGAAAAGAAAGAGCATCAATTGATTTTGAGATTACTAAAGAAACTCAGTCTTCAATGCCTAACTCCGTAGGGAAACCATGATTGCATAAATGAAAGAGAATAAATAAATTAACAAAAAATAAAATGAACAAATACTAAAATGACATGAAAAGGAAACTATTTGGGCAGCGTATGCCAGAGAGAGGGGGCCCTGCCTCTCTTTTCATATATTGCCAAGAACGACTATAGTAGAGAGCTCTTGATGTTGAACAACAAGATCTTTATTCCAACATCAAAATTATTACAATGATCCTTCTCTTCAATATGAAACTCTATGATCTAGCCTTCAACTCTTTAACTCCTTCACTGCTGAACTATTGAACTGAATGATATCATCTCATATTTATACATATAGGAAGAGGAGTTACAACAAGATGAGATCAGATCCTAAACAAGTGGAAATCATAACCAACAAATCCTAGATCCTAAACATGTGGATCTCCTCCACCAAATATTGTATTTGATCTAGTGATAATTTGAATAGGATAATACAACACATTTCATTAGATCCATGTGTCAAAATTCGTGGGTATGAGCCACAACTTGGTAAAACCGCTTAGCTACAGAATTGTAGGCTAGTTAGACTAGTTTTGGAAATCTCAACCATACACCCCTTGTTTTGTATTTTTTGTAGAGTTTCCAACTGAGTCACCTAATGACCCTATTCTACACAAAACCCATATTTTATATTTTCAATATTCCTCTTCATTTGTTCATAAATGACATGGAAATTTTGACTATCAAAATTGTCAATGAGCTGCAAAATTGCCAACAACTGCAGAATCTCATAAGTAAGTTAGGAAATCACAATATCTACCCTAAGTAATCATCAAAACATGGTAAATAAACCACTTTAGTGTAAGCATGCCATATGAATCTCATACAGGGTATAAATGGTCAAATGGTCAAATGTGAGTGATAAAAGGAATGATAATGAAAGGGTAAAGTAAATGAAATATGACTAAATGGCATCATAAAATATGTCATTTCTAAGGTCCAACATTGCCTAAGTTAGAAAAAGAGATGTTATGACTCTGTTGTAACTATCATTTTCATTTATTCTTCCTCTACTTATTATCAACTTCTTCAGGCCCAAAAAATGGATCTACATCCCTTCATATGCATATCTTTCTACTCTTGCTTGCATAGTCTCACCAACAACAATGCAGATTTTTGATTTAACTCGAGTCCACTCTATGAAAATTTCTTATATTATGATTTAAGTTGGAGTTAATAGTTGAATTTCCTCTATTTAGTAGTTGAAATACATAACTTTCTTTATTGAATTGAATTGCATCTGATATAACTTTCTTTATTTAGGTTGAAACTAGAAGATACTTTAACATCATTTTCAAAAATTTGACCATGGGTTATCCAATGTCTCACCTAAAATAGATTTTGGAGAGTTTTAAATTGTTGAAAGCATCACATTGGCATAATAATGCTCAAGGATGTCAATTCCTCTACCAATTGTTCATTTTCTACCCATATGGTATCAGCACAAGTGAAAATTTCAAGTGCATAGAACCTCATGTCTTCTCTATTGAATTGTGAGGTCTCTTGAGGTTCTTATCTAATTGGGACTATAGGATTATTGAAATTAGAAACCTTACTAATGCTACCTATTTCTTTATATCCATAAGACTATCTTCACTATTAGGAAGGGTCACTATCATCCATAATACTATCATTAAAGGAAGGATCACTATCAACCATAAGACTATCTTTGTAGTCTCAAGTATGACTATTAGCCATAAGACTATCTTTGTAGTCTCAAGTACTATTAGCCATAAGACTATCTTTGTAGTATTATGGCTGATAGTGACCAAGTAAATGCCTCAAAGAGAATGTGATGATATATTAGGATTATTTGGGGACCTAAGGGATATTCCATAATTAACAAGTATCATAGAATACAACATCCTGAATTGAAAAATACCCCATCCTTCAATAGGGAGTTGCATTATTAGTCAGCGATGACCTTGAGAAGATTAACAAGTTCATTCATTTGTATGGTGAATTGATATTCTTTGAAGTTGTAATAGTTATATATTGTAACTGGTGTACATGATTATCCAATAGGAGGATTAATTTTGGGTAATCATTATAATACAAAGAAGCATGAGATTATCGTAGCTGCTATAATGTTGAATGATTCCTAAAAAGACTTTGTATGTAGATTTCCACCTTCATTTGTAATATAGAATAGATACACTAGTGTCAAAGTATTAGAATTCATTAGTAAAATATGCAAGTGAAAAAATAAAGTCAACAACATGCCACATCTATTTGGTGTCGAACAATGAAGATGAAAAGAAGATCCTTGCAAGGTAGAATCCACAACAAGAACTTGTAGTTCTATTGAGAAATTGCATAGGCAACATGAACATTCCCATAACCCAATATTACATAATTTAGAATATTTGCAATCTTAAGTTTCAGAATATGGGAGAGAACTTCAACCTATCTTTCTGAAATAACTAATCCTATAGCCTTGCATTGTGCAACTGAAATTCTCACAAGTAGACATCGTGGAGATGGTAAACCCAAAAAAATGCATTGCAGAACACAACACCCTGAACTTTAGGATACAACACCCTACAATAGGGAGTTGAATAATCAGAAGCCACAAATAGGTATTGCAAAATACACCACCCTTCAATAGGGAGTTGCATTACCAATGAGTGATGACACTGAGAACCTTGCAAAGAAGATTAACCAATCATTCATTATGGAAGGTGGATGGATATTATTTGCAGTTATAACTGATGTACATAGATGGGAGGATCAATTTCGGTAGTGACTGGAACTTAAATTGTATTTAGTATGGAAAGTGCACTGTACCTTTGTACAAACACTCTAATCTAAAGAAGTATGATATTGTTATAAATGCTATATATGTTGATCCAATGATTCTTTAAAATAGTTTTCATTGTGGATTGTACAATGACTCTAATTTGAAGAAGTGTGATATTATTATAATTTCTATATGTTTGTCTATAGATTTCCACATTCTGCATTTGTGAACATAGCACAATGGATACATTAGTGTCAAATTATTAGTATGCATTAGTAAAATATAAAAGCAAAATAGAGAGGCAACGCTTGTTACAAAATAATTCCCCTGCGGATAGGTGAACTTTCCCTTGGATTAATGACCCCTATACCAAGACAGAAAAACACAAGTGGACACTAACATCCCTTTGAATTTAGTTTAACTAATCAGAAAGAGAGAGAGGGAGAAAAGGTGTGATGCACCTAGTTTCGAAGTTTGTCCTCGCTGCTTCCAATCTGAGCTTGATATACAAACTCTTTAGACAACTTGATATCTGCAATGCAATAGACAACAAAGAGAAACAAAGAAATCCTACTCTATGATATTAGATCAAACAAATTCATCTACAAAGATTGAAGGAACAATTGATCAGGGGATCAAATTTTGCTCAAAAATTCAAAGTGCTCAAAATTGCTTCAAACCGGATGAGAGAATAGGCCTCGTCGTTGCAAACCCAATGCAACTCGTTTCATCTCAAACGAACGTCGGGAGCGAGAGATATTGCAATTTGTTCGGAATGTCAAACAGGCAAAAAAGGGGACGCTGACTGTACAGTCCGTACAGGATGACGTGGCAGGGCTGTACGTCCGTACACTGACCTGGAAGAGGTGATGTGGCTGACAGTTGATCGAATCGGAATGCGACATGTGGCATCGTTTGGACAAGTGATTGGGTGCCACGTGGCACCCCGGTATTGGCATTTGGTTTGTTGTTTTAAAATTGTATGAGGTCCGTGGGGGTCGAACCCCAGACCTCCCCTATGGCTATATGCTTTGGTAGAGTGTGGGATACCACTAGCCCACATGGTATTGCTTATAAGTTATATGTAATAAAATGTATTTGAATTCAAATTATGTTAACGGTCGACGGGGGTCCGGACTAGGGCTTAGCCCCAGCCCCCGATCACACTCTTATTGCATATGCCCATACCCACCAATGACGCGTGCGCGGGGTTTTAAATATAGCCTGTGGTCCTTTGTATTGTGCCATGTGACCACAACCGGAGCGCGGGGGGGGTGGTTTGAAACAGTTGTAACGGTTAGCACTTTTTGCCATAACGCGAGGTCATATGACCGCATGTGCCCGGGTGCTAGGCGGTTAGGGGCTGGCGCGCCCATAACCATCCTACAGTTCGCACCATTGGTGCGGTTGCACCCGGTACCAGGTTTTCACGCTTTAAATTGCGTGTGTGCCAGGTTCATGACACAAGGGTGCGTTTTGTAGATGCAGAGACATCAAGCTTGAAGGGGGGACTTCCAGGAGGCCTAACTTCTTCGTTTTTTGGCCGATTGAGGTGCCGAAAAAGCCCAGCTAGGGGTTTTTGGATGCTATGAAGCCATTAGAGCAGTCTGTTGGTCAATTTGAGCATTTTAAGGCATGTTTTTAAGCACTTTGAGCAATTAATAATAATGATCCATTGGAAACTGGACCAGGAGATGTAGCCCAAGAGAGGGGTGAACTCCTTTATCAATTGTTGTGTTTATGTGCTTATGTTCATTGATTATGCTGCTATTTATTTGTATCTTGCATGAGTAATCCTTTAATTAATGTGTTTCAAAGTTGATCCATTTTCTTTTAACACATAAATTTACTTGCAAATAATTTCAAGATTTCAAGTCTTCTTCAATTTTAGATCAAGTTGGTATCAGAGCACTGGTTTTTGAAGACTTGATTGTTTGCAAGTGTTTTGTTTCTGATTCTCACAAGGTTGAAACTCACAAGAGGAGAAGGTCAACTTGTGGAGCCAAGCTCTCATCCTTCAAGGAGGAAGCATATACAATCACCGCAAGTTTCAAGGAGGCATTCACCAAGTATGGCTCATGAAGAAAGTCATGAACGTGTTCCTGC
>JZKD02S2436548.1:158066-174768 GCA_000966675.3 Picea glauca
AAAGACTTACTGCCACTAAGATTAATGATTCGAAGTTAAAATTGAGAGAGATTGTTAATAATTTACAATAACTGATTCACCCCCCCCCTCTCAGTTATTTCATACCTGTAACAAAGTCAACAAAAGAGTTACGCGACATTTCAATGTACCATTTCGCTGTCACACCCATAAGTGTTCTCTGAAAAAGTCGAAGATGAATGGAATCATCCATCAAAGAGTTGTAACAACACCATAAGTGGAAATTCGTAACATGATTGTTAGGATCCTCCCCAAGTTTTCCGTCAAATTTCAGAATTTCAGAAGGTAATTTGGTAGGGATAGTGGGCCAAATCGGGGCATGAAGGATGGGATCGTTTGTTAAATACGACATATCTAGCAGATCTAATGTAACCAAGAATGGTAGTTTTCATTTAGGTTGTTGATACTAGTGATAACCATATTGCATAGGAACACCAGTAGGACCATATCCGGATTGTGGTGAGGTGACAAAACTGTATGGTCCTCCCATATACAATGGTTGTCTGGGTTGTCCACCTATGTAAGGTGGTTGTCATGTTTGTCCACCCATGTACTTTGATTGAACAGATGGACCTCCTACGTACTGCGGTTGACTTGTGTTGATATTATGGTAGCTGTAGTAGGTATTAACCTCCATCTGTAACCTTTGACAAGACTAGAATATTCTGGGAAGCAAGAGAAACCCTAAAACATTGGATAATAACCCTAGAAGACAAGTCGGCTCAAGAGAATATTTAATATTGAGTTATTATCCTCCAGAAAGAGAAGTTGTCTCAGTCAAGTGAAATAGAGAAGCATAAATAGAGGGTGCTAGAGCTCATTTGAAACTCACTCACTCACAATTGCATAAGACTAGTGGTGCGCAAGTTTGGAGAGGGAGTGCAACTGCAACTGTTGCAAATGGGATTTTGGCTTTTGGTTGGACTTAGTCTCTTGGTTATGGTTTGGATTTTCTACTTGGTTTCTAGTTATTCTTGGTTGGTGCGCTACCCTTAGAGAAAGGTGCACTAACCTTGGTTGGATATTGGTCTACTACCGGAATTATTTCGTCTATCAAGGTTAAGGTGCTCGGGGGTGGCCTTTGTGCCTATGTTTGGGTAACAATATTGCTATATTGTCTATGGAAAAATGTGCATATCTCATTATTTATAACAATTTATGGGCCCACACTATATTCATATAGTATAACCACTGGAATATAGATTGGGAAGTTATTTTTTAAGCTCGTTATAGCACTAGTTACATATGTAGCTAGGTTTTCTAATTATGCAGCGACAACAAACCCTAACCCTTGTGTTTGGGAAATTATGATGAAACGGTTGACCTAATTCCTTGACATACATCCTACTGCACCCTATCCTAGCGCACCTCTTGGTACCCTCAGCTAGAAAAAATGTCAGGTTTGAATTTTTGGTCAAAGTCAAAGTCAAAGTCAAAGGTTGACTTTTGGTCAAATTAATTTTTTGGTCAAAGTTGAAATTTTAGAGTTTCTAGCTTGTTCTAATCATTGAATCTAATCTCTTCTTATCAATATGGTGTCTAGTTTCAGATTGGAAGACAAGTTGGACGATGCTACAAGACTTCAAAGGTATGTACTTGTATATGCTATCCAAGTTATATCATCTAGCAAAATGTGAGTGTGTTTGTAGAAAAAGTATTGGAGACCTTTTCCAAGTTGTAATCTTGGAATCAGTGAATTTAGAGGAACAAGCACATCCTCCATAGAAGTTAAGGATTCAGGTTCCAAGTTTGATTAAATTGTTAAGCTTCAAATTTGTGTATATCAAGGGTGAAAGTTTCTACAGTAAAAATTGTGAAAGCAGTGTTTGAAAGATTCTATTATTTCTAGGTGTAATGAATACTCGAAGGCATATGAATACTATTGATATAGATGCTTATTGTACTTGTTCGCAAGTTGAACTAACATCTCCTCTAGATAGATATTTCTGGTTTTCTCTTGTTATTCTTGTTCCGGGAAGGTACGCTTGTGAAATATGTTTGATGAGCAATCCTTGCGGAAACTGTCATAGAATAAGTTTATAAGGATGACATAACTACCAGATGGGCAACAATCAAAACAGATAGAAACAAACTTAAAGAGACTCAGAGGAGTCAGACTTGAAGGAAGTCAGGAATCAAAAGGAAATGCGAACATGCTTGTGACACTTGCAGAAAGAAAAGAGAGATGCAACAGACAGAAGCATGGACTCTCTCAGATGGAGGGAGCTGATCACATAATTCCAAAAGAAGAGAATGCATATTGCTCATTCAGGCATAAAACAAGGATTAGGAGGGAGATAATCCCCAATGATATGATCCATTGAAGAATCTGTGAATACCATGAAGTATCTATCCATGTTCTTCATTAGCGGTAGCAACCATGATAAGAAACACGTGTTTAGCTTGACTCTAGAAGAAGTATTCTTCGAAAAGAAGCCTTGGATATCCTTGGTTGTCCATATACATGTATGTTCCTATGATGGAAGGTTGGAGACTTCAGGAAAAAAGGGCATGTAATCTATAGAAGATTCCA
This sequence comes from Picea glauca, assembly GCA_000966675.3. Classification (NCBI taxonomy): domain Eukaryota; kingdom Viridiplantae; phylum Streptophyta; class Pinopsida; order Pinales; family Pinaceae; genus Picea; species Picea glauca. The sequence continues at coordinate 160,618 of JZKD02S2436548.1, forward strand.
TGGATTCCAACATTGAAGGAAAACATGACGAAGAACATGAAGATTCCAAGAAAGAAAGAAAAAGTCAGACCAACCAATTGAACCAGTTTGAATCCACTAGAAGCAGTAAGCATAAGGAATGGAAGGAAGCTGTGATGAAGAGAAATGCATGTGAGAAATTGTGAAAAATACTTGAGCATTGATAGATACAAGGCAAGACTCGGGGATAGAGGGTTCTCCCAGAAGGAGGGAGAAGACTATGATGATAGCTTGTTCAAGTAAATAGACATACATATACCTGATCCATTATATCTCCTACAGTATCCATCGGTTGGATTTTACATCAGATGAATGTAAAGACTGTTCTTCTCAACAGAGTAATTGAAGAAGAAGTGTATGTAGAGAAACCTAAAGGTTTTGAGGTATACCATAAAGAGATCCTTGTATGCAGATGGAAGAATACCTTATATGGATTCAAGCAAGCTTGGTGTAGAGCCTCTCATGTACAACAAAAGCATGGTGAAAACTTCTTATGACAGAGGAAGTATATTGAAATTGTTCTTCAGAAGTCCAGTATGATGGATTGAAAATCCATGGAAAACTCCCATGATGACAGATCTAAAGAAGTTGAGAGACTCTAATCCAGTATACCCATCTCTGTATCGACAATTGATTGGATTTTTAATGTATTTGGAGAATACTCAGTCAGATATTTTCCTTATGGGACGTTTGAGTTATGATATACATATGCATGTATTGGGCAGGTAGTGTAGATGACAGAAGAAGTGCTACTTGGATATGTTTAAGTTTGAGAATTTCCACGATGTCATGGGATAGAATGAAACAAAAGTCTATTTCACTCAACACTGCAGAAGCATAGTATATTGTAGCTTGTGATGCTTGTACAGAAGCAATGTGGCTCTGTAAGTTGGTCTCTGGACTGTCTGATCATGTATTGAATTCGACCGTGATATATTGTGATGATCAGAGTTATCTGAAGCTTTTAGGAAACCCGGTGTTCCATGATAGGTTGAAGAACATTGAGATCAAGAATTATATTCTTCGTGATAAAGTCCAGAGGGGAGAAGTGGTTCTCTAGTATATCTCCATAGATGAGCTATTTTGGTAAATCCTCTATCCAAGGTGAAAAGTTTGCATACTTAAGGGACAAGATGGGGCTCATGGAGACGAATTCCTTATTGAAAAGGAAGTGATTACTACCAGGTTGGGAAGGAGCACTAATATTTTATTGATTTATGGACAATCATTTTCCAGTTCATAAAAATGGTCTAGGTTGGGAAGCTCCTTTCCAGTCCAGAAAGTAGTTCGCGATTTCTAACAGACAGTCATTTTCTAGTTCGAAAAATGGTCCAGATCGGAGAGTCATTTTCGTAATGAAAATGGTCTGATAGATTGTTGATGTACCATAGACAGTGATTCCCCTTATGGATAGTGTGGGGGAATGGTATAGGAAAATAATTCTTCTTGGAAGCCACTCTGAGTAGTCATCAAGTAGAATGGTCCGCCTCACCAGGAAATCATTCTTTCGAAGTTCATAGTTGTGAGAAGTTTCAAATAATGGTCTATTTTGGAGGTTGGTGTAGGATAGTCATTTCCATAGGAAATGGTACATACAGTCATTCCATAGGGCAGACTCATTCTCTCCAGGTTGAACTATAATTAGTGCTAGAGGAATGGCCTAGTTAGGTGAATGGTCCATGTTCAACAATCAGGGACAGACATTCCCTAAGGCAGACTCATTCTCTCCAGGCTGCACTATGATTAGTGCTGGAGGAATGGCCTAGTTAGGTGAATGATTCAGGTTCATCAATCAGGGATAGACATTTCCTAGGCCAGACTCATTCTCTCTAGATTTCACTATGATTAGTTCCAGAGGAATGGCCTAGTTAGGTGAATGGTACATGATCAGAAATCAGGGACAATTATTCTTCTATGATTGGGAAGAATAGTCTAGATAGCCCATGGATGATGTTTTACTTTCTGAGGGAATATTCTCTTCCATATATCATAGATGTGAGTGGAAGAATGTCGCATATGAATTAGTTTGTATCATGATATTGTTTATGCAAGTTGATATCAAATGATATGATCGTTGTGGAGACTATATGTCTCTGGACAATAGTTTTATGCTACTGTAGTGGATGTGATCCACTGGTAGTGACTGTGTGTCACTGGTTAGTAGTCATGTGATACTAGGAGTGGTTGTGTAACACTGGATAGTAGTTGTATACTACTATGGATAGACACAGTTGTGTTCTATTGGATGAAATTATAGCAACAATACACTACTATCTGAGTGCCATGGAGACTACCACTAGTGTTGGAGTTGATTTCCAGCTACATGGATAGTCAGTATGTTGGTAGACAGACATTCTCCAGGCAGAGAATGGTCCAGAAATAACAGATTACTGGTGGATAGGCATTCTCTCTATGGAGAATGGTCCAAGTTGATAGTTTGTTGACGTATCATGGACTGGTATTTTCCTAAGGCATAGATTGTGGCTCAATTAGGAAAATGGTTGAGGACCGATATTTTCTAAGGCATATAGTTAGATATGGATCTCTATGGTACATATGAACCGATTAGAAAATAGTCCAAGACTGATATTCCTGTAGGAAATGTCTTTGTATCCCATGGCATAGCTTTCAACATATGTTGGGACAATCATTCTTCTAGGATGCATGTCCAGATTAGAAGAATGGTCCTTGAATCACTCTGTGGAGTGAGTGAATTATTCAACAACATTCCCGATTACTCATATGGAGTATGTCTTCAAGATATGATGCATTTGATGCTATCAAATGATATTGATAGTGATGATGTTGCTCGTGAGTTGATAAACATGATCATAAGATAGCCCGTGTGGCTATGATGATGTTACCGGTTGAATGGTCTGTTTGTGCTGAAGATTATTACCTTTAATAAATCCCTAGCTAGGAGGGAGTGTTGATATTGTGGTAGTTGCGGGAGGTATTAACCTCCATGTGCAACCTTTGAAAATACTAGAATATTCTAGGAAGCAAGAGAAACCCTAAAACGTTGGATAATAACCCTAGAAGACAAGTCAACTCAAGAGAATATTTAATATTGAGTTATTAGCCTACAGAAAGAGAAGTTAGCTTAGTCAAGTGAGATAGAGTAGTATAAATAGAGAGAGCTAGAGCTCATTTGACACTCACTCACTCACAATTACATAAGACTAGTGGTGCGCAAGTTTGGAGAGTGAGTGCAACTGCAACTGCTGCAATTGGAATTTTTCCTTTTGGTTGGACTTGGTCTCTTGGTTATGGTTTAGAATTTCTTCTTGGTTTTTGGTTAGTCTTTCTTGGTGCACTACTCTTAGAGAAAGGTGCGCCAGCCTTGGTTGGCTATTTTTCTGCTACCAGAATTATTTTTTCTATCAAGGTTAAGGTGCTTGAGGGTGGCCTTTGTGTCTATGGTTGGGTGAAAATATTACTATATTATCTATGGAAAAATGAGAAAATCCTATGTATGGTGGTGGAAGGTAATTTTTCTTTTGAATCGTTGGTTTTATGGATTTATAGGGCATAGTTCCTTGTAGAGGAATTCTCATTGGATTGGGTTGATTCCACAAAGGATTCACAACTCCTGGATATGGATGTCAAGGATACAAACCAGTGGTAGTAGGGATAGAAGGACTTGAAGGAGTGGTTTTCCCCCATACCTTTTGATGTTACAACCATGTAGGTTCCCCCCTAGTAAAACTTTTCCCTATGACTGAAGGTTTCCCCCCAGCTGAAGGTTGGAATCCCATTGAAGATTGACCTCCAATGTAGGGAGTACTAATTTGTGATGTGTTAGATGGAGTTTGAGTAGCTTGTGTAACCATGGTTGTGTGAACGACTTGACTGTTGGCCATTCGACCAATGGGAGGACCAAGTAAAGCACTTGGCGTGTGCATGTGTGGAAACAATGAAGCAGGAATATTACATGACTCATGTGCAAGAGGATATAAATGCACAAGTGGTTGAGTTAGGGTCACTTGGGTCACCGATGTTTCTGGTAAAGAATAAGCACCAACAATATCAACTACGGGAGTTGTGGGAAAAGATGAATTCCCAAGTCCTTCAGGAAAACCAAAAATCGGTGGGTTCATGCCAAAAGATGGTGTAGTGGTTGAACCGAGCAATAAATAGTAAGAAGAATAAGAATCAACATATATTGTGGATGGTGGATCAAAGAGTGGTTGGCCAAGTGGATCAGTAAATGGAGGATTCAAAAAATATGCCAATATTTATATGAAGGTTGGGACCAGTTCTTCAACATGATGGCCACTTCCAGGAGCGACGCTCCCAGTGTCAGAAGTGTGATCTACGATCACTGCTTCATAAGAAAGATTATGTTGTGGTTCCTGAGTATTAAGTTCCATGCCTTGTATACTGTGAAAATTATGATCCTAAGGCCGACTATGAAAAACAAAAAAACACACTCCTATGAAACTAAAAGAAATAAACCAAGAAAAAACATATTTAAGGATCTTCCAAAGATGGGATATCAAGCTACCAATAAAGAAGTGAGAAGCAGTTACCCCTACCTCTACATAACAACCCTTCTCGATGCAAGCAACCCTCTCTTTCACGGGATCACCCTCCAAGGGTATTGAGAGTGTGATACAACGTCTTCCCCAAGTGCTGTGGGAATCCCCCCACAGTCACCTCTGTAGGTACCTAGGAAAGGCCACTAAGGTTACCAACTTGTATTCAGCCTCCAGGGGGGTACATTCGAAACTCGGGATCGAACGTATGGGCAGGATATCAAAGTCTAAAGCTCTTCAAGAGAACTGAAGATAAGTGGACCATTAGGACTCCAGAGGACCCCAAAAGGATTCGGAATTCTCGAAGCACCGAGACCAAATGAAACCAGTGGTTTCTCAAGAACAACCTCCAATATACAATCTTTCCACTATGATTTGTTATTCTTTGGAGGGGTAATCTTCGTTGCTCTCCCGCACACGACCTCATGTTTATACCCTATGTGATAAGGGGTTCCCGACTATGCTTATACGAAAGTTGGATTTATACTATCTTTAGTGTTCTACAGTCTCTTTTATAGTCTTGGACAATTTACTCACTTCACCTGGTCCAAAGACCCTAAACCTAAGCTATTGTTGGTGTGCTAAAAATAAAAAATATTCGAGTTGATTTTATTAAGGCATGGTTTATTTTAATGGATTTTAACTCAAAGGGTTCACAGAGATGAAACTGATGATGTGTAAGAGACTTGACTCCAAAAGAATGAAAAAGAATGATATGCATTTCTTTCTTTCTATGAATTCTACGTATGGGAAGGAGAAGATTTATATTCTTCTTAACACAAGAAAGCACTCAAAAAAATGAAACTTTCAATTTCTGGGATCAATATGATGCCAAAATACCAAGCAAATGTTCATGGAAACTGAAATGAACATGAAAAACCATATTTTTTTTCCCAAACATAAACCAAAGAAAACTTCCTAATGAATGCACAATTTCTTCGTTTGATTAACTATGAAAGGAGATATGCAAACTTTTCGCTTCTTAACTTTCAGATGAAAGAGGTCTAATTTTAAAACAAAGAACTATGAGGAAAAAAAATTCAAACAAAGCACACTCAAAGTGATGAGAACTAAAATAAACAAGTAGGGAATAACCTGTTCAATCAAGAACTCAATGATGCAAAAGAGAAAGAAAACAAACACTCATTAAAATCCTCAAATGATAAGCAACAAGAAACACAAATCAAGCTAGGTTTCCATAAGAGTCCTAATCATCTAGAAAAGAGAGATGTTTCAAATGAAGACAAGAAGGCTCAATACTAAGCAACCTTTGAAAACCTTAGTTAATGAACAATCCTAAACATTCAAGCAATCTGAAAGTTTTTTTAGATGAAGATCAGATAAATTCAAAAGGCAAAAATAACCAAGGGATCATGTTAACCCAAGGGGATCACAACTAAGAGAAAATTTTCAAACTCAAAGGATAAACAAAAATGAATGATAAATAGCCAACTCTTAGCAAAACAAAGTCAAGATTATTCAAAGGTCTATGAGCAAAAATCTCCTCAGGATTAGACTGAGAAAGAAAGGGGAAGAAAAACCCAGAAAAGGAGATCTACGCTCTTGTTTCCAAGGTACTACAACGCTCTGGTATAGACTACAAGGGAGCATTGATAATAGATCAATGCTCTAGTATACATAGTAGAGGAGCATTACCCTTCCCAAAAACTCATAAATAAGGCTTAAAACTCAGAAAATTTTGCAAAAGCTTAGAATATCCAAGGAAATACAAGTCAATGTACTTCCCCAATGGAGTCACCAATTTATGTTACAAAATAATTCCACTGTGGATAGGTGAACTTTCCCTTGGATTAGTGACCCCTATACCAAGACAAAAAAACACAAGTGGACACTAACATCCCTTTGAATTTAGTTTAACTAATCAGAAAGACAGAGAGGGAGAAAAGGTGTGATGCACCTAGTTTCGAAGTTTGTCCTCGTTGCTTCCAATCCGAGCTTGATCTTCAAACTCCTTAGTGCAAATTGATATCTACAATGCAATAGACAACAAAGAGAAACAAAGAACTCCTACTCTATGATATTAGATCAAACAAATTCATCTACAAAGATTGAAGGAACATTAGACAAGCACATGCAAGAATACACAAGCTTGAAGGAAATAGGCCAAGTATATTAAAATGAGAACCCAAAGAGAATACTTACAAACATGGATGATGATGCAACACTCCTCCAATCTCCCCTCGTCCAGCCCTTTCATGATGCTACCAAGATCATAAGTTTGATATCTAAAAGCTTCTTCCTTTCTCCAGAATCAAAGGTTTGAAACCTATAATATTCCCTCTCTTCTCCATGGAAAGACCTCATTATATAGGATTTGGAGGCTTAACCACCATGGAGAATATCACTCATTATATCCACTAAAATGGGATCTCCAAAATTTTTGGGGAGAAAATATCTCTCAAGGATTTTAGGGAGAAAATATCTCTCAAGGATTTTAAGGAGGAAATGTCTCTCAAGATCCACCAAATTAGGATTTTGGTTTGAGAAAATATCTCAACCATCCATGAGATTATCAACCTCTCCTTGAGATTAGGAAACTAAATGTGAGGTGGATTCTCACACTAAATTAATTTCCTTTTTTATGAATATTAATAAATAATTCACGTGCACATAGTATTTTGACCTTCTTTTATTGTATAATATTGACTACTCTCATCTTTACCATCAAACAATAATATTAATAATATATTGTATTGTGATAGATTATTTTATGGTTTGATGGTAAAGATGAGAGTAGTCAATATTGTTATAACACAATTAAATTTGGAGAAAATGAAGTTTCCTAATGTATTTCTTATTTCATTAAATAATAATCCCACCAACCTTCATCAAGACAAGCGAACACCCCACTAAGGCCTTCATTAAGGTATTGGAAATTAAAGAAGCTAGTGAAAAAATAGGTGTTCTCAAGAATTTGAATGGCTAGGTAAATGATCGAATGGGAATTTATAACTCATTATTTGATGACTTTTCAATATTAGGTCATCAAAAGAAAGAGAGGTGGCCATGCAACATTGCCTTAATTTTGTTCTAGTTAATATTACAAAGGAACAAAATCATGCATGTGACTTGTGGATTATCTGCGGATGAATTGATTACGACCTTGCATCAAATGTATGATGATAAAGTTCCTATATTTGATGGTTTACCATGTGATTTTTACAAAGCCACATGGATTTTTTTAAGGCCTATATTACTCTAGGATAGAAAACATCCCTTAGGAAACAATATTTGGGGTGGTCATTAACCAATATTTCTTTTAGTTTATTCCCAAGGTGGGGTGAGCTTGATTTGATTACAAACTAGAGGCCAAATTATTCATTGTCCATTAATTCTCCCCTTTTGCTAACTACTTTTTCTCATTTGATGGAGTTTAGGCACAACCAAACATGTACTTGTTAGAGATATCATCCTCGAGTGAGGGAATATCTAGAGGGAGGGGTGAAAGTGTTATGTCAAACACATCTAATAGGGAAAGATCAACTAGAGGTGAAAAGGTCAGAAGAAAATTCCGTATGCGCATGGAACTCTCTCTTATTGAAGGAGGTTCATGTTCTTATGACAATGAGAGCATAGGCAATGTCAAGGTTCCTTTCAGGTACAAACATCTAGTGAGACAATGGATACCCAATGAAATTCCTCAGTTGTACACTCAATTTTGTGTCAGTGAGAATATGTATCGCATTGCTCCATCATCCATACATGGTCTAGTTCTATTCTCAATTGATGGTATAAAGGTGAAATATGGAGGACTTGTTGAATTAATGGAGTATGTCAGACCATGTTACAACTATGGATATTGGTTGAGGTCATTCCGATATATGCCAATTATGTGGAGATATGCAGTGGCTGCAAATTATATACATCTAAATTACAACGATAAAAAAAAGGAGCGACGATGTATATTGATGGAAGGCCAAAGGTGTCGGGGAATATTGCAAGGATTAATAATAGTACATGACCTAGGAAAACAAGAAAGCAAACCAATTGTGTATTTGAGGGGCGTGAAGGAAATTAGATATTCATATGTGTAGTGAACAATAATTGTAGGGGAAGAGTTGTTGGTTGATTACAATTTGAATAGAATTGATGGAGGAATTACTATTGTGGGGATAAATATGTTCTACCAGTATAACAAACCCGCAATTAATGTTTTCCTTTTTATATATTCTAACATAAAATTTAATAGTTCATGCTTCTTATATTATTTTCTAACATTCTAAAATGTCTTGCATCTTATAATGTGGCAGGGTGATCATGGGAAGGCATTGGCTAGCTCGCAGTAGGTATAACCGTGATTTTCATATCAATTCTTGTGGATAATTATTGAATTAACATGGTTATTTGTTGATGTAGATGAACACACTGTCGAAGCATGATGATTTGGGTAATGAAAAATATGATTCCATCAACCCAATTGAAACAATTTGAAAGGACTTGAGAAAGGAAAATAGGGAACTAATTAAATTGGTTAGGTGTATGTTAGGGACCTAACCTCCCTAATCCCTCACGTAGATAGAATAATATATTTCCATGTAATAAAGGCCGACATTAGTTAACAAGGCCTATTTAATAAAGTGGAATAAGTCAATGTAAGAATACCTAATAAAATCTTCTGCTTCTAGAAGGATCTTCCTCTAGAATGATCTTTATAAGATAGAAATAGTATAAATAAGAGTAGGAGTCATGACAAGTTTTGTCTTGAGAATTATTGTAATAGAGTGTTGCTCTGCTGAAGGTTGCCCCCTTGAAGAGGCAAGTGAACATTGTTTCCTATCAATAAAGGTATTATTTTGGTGTTGTGGTTTCATCTATTGTGTTGTTCTGTTGTTATTCTTTGCAATATTTATGTTTTCAGCTATTATAATAGATCTGGTACCTTACAAGTGGTATCAGAGAACTTTCCTTGGCAAAAAATTGTTGGTTATTTTTTTCAGGATAGAGACATATTCCGACGTATTAAATCTAAAAAGAAATATCGTTCGATGCATAAATCCGTAGTTGGGGAAGCATACACGCAAGAACTACAAGTGGTACTTAAGCGCACATTGGTGGCCACCCTTATAACCCCTGTTGGTACCCCTTCGAGTGCTAGCGCATCATACAACACATGTATACAAATCAACCTAGATCTCTTGAAGCCCTCCATAGATAACCAATCGTCCTCCTAAATTCTATAGTGCCACTGAGAACAACACTCAGGAAGATACTCTCTAGTACCTAGGTAGTCGGGTAGTACGACTAAGGGCGCAGTCTACCCTCCTTAGTTGGTGCCCTGAGATATTGGACTGAGTACTACTATTGGACCCCACACGTATATTAGAGAGAGATAGCATAGGGAAAACCCTTTTCTATAGAAAACCTAAATACCCTAACCCTTGGGATGAAAAAAGACACAAAACAAAAAAGATCCATTGTCGCACAACTTTACCTCATGCATTCTAGTTGCAAAATTACTACACATTTTCCCCTGTTAAGAATTTGGGCCTTTCAACACTGCAATATTCTTCAGATCAGAGTATAACTCCACAGGAGTAAAAAAAATAAAATTATGGGGCCTACCTGCACCCTTATTTGAGACCTAGCCCATTGGAATCCTTTTTTCCTCCCTATCGCAATGATACCTATCATTTTTCATCCTTTTTTTCCTGTGGTCCCGACCCCTCTTAGCACCTCTACTGGGGACCTATTCCATTGGAATCCTCTTTTCGTCCTGACACCAATGATACCTATCATATTTTAGCCTTGTCTTTCCATGGACCCACCCGCCCTTTTACAATACCTCTCTTTTCCACCTCTTCCTATGTTTTCTCCTAACCATGGCCACCACTCGCAACCAAGATCTTGAAAACTGCATCACCACCTACATCAACTCCTAAATTGACCACATGAAAGAGGAACTGAGGAAGGACATCAATTCCCACCTTGCCATCCAGCTTGCATCCCACCTTGAATCTTAGTTTGACTCATTTGATCTGGAAAAATGACCCATTCCTGGACTCCATTCATCATCTGAACCACCTTCTAACCTCGAAGGTACAACTTCCTCAAATTCCCAAGAGTTTGAGTCCAACCATTTTCATTGTGATCTCATTCTTCCACGAGTGGAGGTGAACAAATTTGATGGCTCAGATCCCACTGGTTGGGTGTTATAACCCTAAATTTCTCTACATATGCATACCTAGCCTTTGGCCCTCTTACTTGCATTTTTTGCCAAGCCATCACTGAGTTGCTCTTCTAAAAAACTCATTTTTTGAAGAAGTACGCACCCTGCAACGATACTGATCACGTGCATACAATTGCTACACCACTACAACCCATGTACGTATGCTTGTTGCACCAATACAACCCACGTATACTTGCAAAAGATGCAAAAAATAAAAACTTGCAAGGAATTCATTGAGATTACAGGCTATTGGGTAGTTTCCCAACTAATCCATTGCCTATAGCTCGTCACCCAACCGAATAACCATACTTTTATCATATAAAAGGAGGTTTTTGGGTCTCATTTCACATCTAGACATAATAACAATGAAACTCTGCTCGTTTCACATCCCCTCCTTGCCCCAAGTAATTGCAACCCTTTTGTGAGAATTGCCTCAAAAATTCCCCAATTTTCCCTTCTTCCTCCATCAGAACCCATTCACTTCCTTGAAGAGATCCGAAGGTTGAGAGAAGAAGCCATACAAAGGTGCACTTAGATCTTGGTGGAGAGGATCCCAGACCAGGTTCGTGGAGCAGTAGCCGTCTTTGGTTGTAAAAGGTATAATCATTGAATTATCAATAAAAGAACTACTTTTTCTGTCCCAAATAATGGCGTATTGAATGTTTTTAATGGTTTATGTTTTGATATTCTAATGCCTAACCATTATTTGTATATGAATTGCATGCTTGTATCTTTATGTTTGTTTATCTTTGAATGCAGGCCAACCTTGGGAGGAGGCATGTAGTCAGTCAATCTTTCAAGCATGAGAGGATCATCACCAGACGTGGAGTAGAGGTACAGTTACCCGATCCTTCTCATCTTTTCTTTTCTTGTATGATTCTTGGGTATGTTTGGGGTAGTTAGAGAAGTAGTTGAATTTTAGATGGTTGTGATCTGCCTACATTATGAACCCTAGTGCAGTCTCAAGGGGGGTTTTTCCTGCTAGCAGAACAAGCGACCATACTGGGTACACCTCTAGGGTTTTAGGGAATTTTTTGGGTGTTTGATTGGTTTTTGTACCTTTTGAGTTTTTGTTGAGTCTGCTGAGTATTTTAAAGGATTCTGGTAACCTATCAGTGCCATACTAGTTCTCCCTGCCCTGTTAGTCAGTCTGTTTTATTTCCTTTTTTAAGGAATTACAGAGGTGTATGCGCCCTACAGTGGGTCAGCCCACGTACATATGCGCCCTGTCTAGTAAAAAAACCCACGTACATACGCAGGCTGCTGAAACAATAGTAGTGTACCTGGTTCAATAAACTGTTTTTGAAAAAGAGGCAGCCAACCTCTTTCCTGATTGAGTTTTTACTTCTCAGGGTTTCTTGACAGAGTTCAGTGTCTCTGTTTTTATAGTCATAGCTTGGGTTAGATGTCAGTTTGCTTGTCTTTTTGAATATTTCTTGTGTTTACTTCTAAAGGGGTTTTATGCGAGCCTTGGAGTTTTTTGATCAACCTGTTTGGTGTCTTTAGTGACTCCCTGCGATCCGTAGTGGGCCAAAGGTTAGTTTCGGTCTTGTCTTGTATTTTCTTTTCCCCCTTTCATTTGCCTTAAAGAAAAGAAAAAAATATTTATTTCAAGTTTTTCCTATTTGAAGCATTTTCAAAAAAGAAAAAGATTTTTTTTCTTAGTTTGGTAAAGTAGTTAGAGTTAGTTATTTTACTTGAAAGGAAAAAGAGTTAATTTTTTAAGTTCTTTACTAATTTATTAGAACTTAAGTAGCTCGTAGTCGAGCGAAATTTCCTTTTAGGTCTTCTTTTTAAATATCTTGAAAAGAGTTAGTTATGAAAAAGTTGGTTACAAAGAGCTAGTTGTAAATCTTTATTTTTCACTAGAAGTAAATTTTCTTTCAGAGTTTCATTTATTCCTCCTCTTTTCGTCTCTCATAAACATCACTAGTTTCACTGCCATATCCTTTGAGTTAAAACAAGAAATTTAAAACAAACGCTAAATTTAAAATTAACTAGACTTTTATGTTTGTAGGGTCAATAAACTAGTTTACGGTTAGTGCCTTGAATTAGGTTGGAGAGGAAACTCTTCAAGGCTTTCAAACAAACATTGCATTCAGAGTTAGGGAGTGTGAAAGTCCAGTGACGTGAAAGTTATCCAGGACTGTTAAGCCCTAATATTGTCTCATTAACCCTTAATTGGGGCATATTATATTAGTAATGTTATTTTATTTATGTTGGCTTTAGGCCATTATTTGTAATTGTACCTCCTAGTCTCATATATATACCAAGGAGACATTTTCATTTTGAATCATCTTGTACTTGGACATTTAAGTGGGGTAAAAGGAGGTTGCCCCCTCGAAGAGGCTTATTATCTGAAATTATCTCTTTTTTCAAGGCATTGAGTTCTCTTTCTGAGGTTTTTCTATGCTATATTGATATTTGGTTCCTAACATATAGTATCAGAGCTCAAGGTCTTAGGGTTTCGCTACTACATCTGAGACACCATGGAATGTTATCTATAACTTTTTTTCTACAACGTTTCAAAAGGAACAGCTTGGAGGATATTTAGTAGACAGATCAAGGTATGTTGGGTTCAAAATTCAGCTCTTGAGGCCTTATAATTTCGGAGATACAACCTATACAAGATAGGGTTCTAGAATCATCTTGAACTGAGTCATTGCAGAATTTTCACTATAAAAACTTTTCTGTAACGTTTCAGACCTTGCACTCTAGAGGCCATTTATAGAAATGAGTAAGGTATCTGTAGTAAAACTTTCATCTTCTGGGTCATCTTACATTTGTAGATACACCTTGTGTAAGATAGGGTATCTGACTAGTCCTATTGACTAGTCTCAAGAAGGTGTTCTAGGTAAAATAATCATAACTTCTTCCTAGAGTATCCAAATTGAGTGGGACTGGTTGCATTGGATCGTGGAAAGTCTTTAGTATTTTAGGTGTGAGTGTCAGAATTTTATATCAATTATTTTGTGCAAGGCATGCTATACAAGTGAGATCTCCTGAAAAGGATAAAAATCGACAAGTTGTGGGGAAGTTACCGTAAATTCCACTTGGCACATCCAATTGTGATCAGACCTGTGGCATTGCAGAGAAGAAATATCAGAGAACTAAATAAAAGAAAGTTTCATACCCAGAAGGTCCAAAACTTGGTAGATAAAATAGAAGAAATATTGTCTAGCAGAACCACCTCAAAATCAAGGTTCAAAAGTGATACTTGGCCAACATGCCACCCAAAAAGGGAGCTTCTACACCAACTAAGCCTCCTGAAAATCCTACTTGGATTCTTGATGAAGGTGAAGAAATGCGTAGGGACATAAATGATTTACAAAAGAAGATAGTTACAAAATATGAACTACAAAAGATGATGGAGGGTTTAAAAGGGGAGATCATGGAAGTATTGAAAAA
>JZKD02S2436548.1:194240-204650 GCA_000966675.3 Picea glauca
GTTGGAATGGAGCTAGGATGGTGATGGTGAGAGGAAGCGACATTTAAATGGTATGTCACTCATCCCTCTTTAGTTAGTAAATTCAATATCTAAAACTTAAGGAAAGCGTCATGTTGGTCTCTACCTCAAGAAGTATTACTCTTAGGTTGGTCGCCTGGGTGACTTCTTGTACATATGTATAGCTCTTATAAAAATTTTTTGTCTTTTGGTTTTATGGAAGTGTCATTATTTATGTCATATTTTTCACTGTGGCAGATGTCAAGTGAATCAAAGGTGTTATTTGGGTTCGCAGATGACGCTAGCCGACACACTTGGAAGCTTTCTTCCGCATCTTGGGTGATTTTCACGCCTCAAGGCCAATTGCTATCTTCTGGAGGTATCTTTCTAGGTGACACCGCAAACAATGTCGCCGAGTACAATGCAGTGATAAAATCGCTTCGTGACACTTTGTCGCATAGCATTTCTCACCTTTGGGTCTACTTATATGCTCAGTTGGTTGTGTCCCCGTTAAATGGAGTTTATCGCGTTTATGATCCTACTTTACACCGACGTTTCCTTAGGGTACGCCTTTTAGAACGTTGCTTTGATTACATTACGCATATCCATGTTCCTAAGATATTAAATCAAATCACAGATACTCTAGCTAATCAAGTATTAGATTGGCATGTTGCACACACATAAAAAGAAGAACACACATACACATGTAAATACATTTGTAAAAAATGTGATCCATAAGACAACAAGAGATGTAAATATATACATATATCTCAAAAAATTTCATAGTACATAGGTGGGCACGAACGCCTCAAAAATAATATCCGGTATACATCACGGGGCTCATTCCCTCAAAAAATATACAAAAGTTCCCTCGGCACATAATGATTCCATCCTATCTACGTTCGAGGCCTATTGTCCCTACCGTAGTGAACGACAGCGTTAGCCAAATGCCGAAAAAGTTGAACCCAAGTCTGTGCCACCCCAACTACACGAGGTTGCATGGATGGTGGGAGATCCTTGATCTCGGCCATGGTAACTGCACGAGTGAGTGTGGTGAGGTTCTTCTCCACCCGTCTCAAAACTCTCTCAGCCTCTCTAGATGGAGGTCCCCCTACAGCTGCTGGTCCATCGGCTACTACTAGTACTGCCTCTAGTCGAGGATGTTTCCTAGTCCTTGCGAAGTTTGTCGGGTGCAATGGTCCCATGTCTATACATAACATATACATAGTTGTCCATAATATGATACATATAAAAAATGATATATATAAAAGAAACTAAAAATTAAATAAATTTAAAAAACACATACCTAGTTCTCCTCTCTCCTCTCCGAGAGGTACGAGCATATATGGATCTCTGAAGAAGTTTATTCCAGCATAGGGGTAGTCCTCTATCGCTAGAATATGTCATGCCCACCAGTCAAAGAATTTTTCATCGAAGGCCTCTATGGTCCTCCCCCCCCTGTCGTGGAAGCAATGATGCCCATCTGGATACTACTGGGAAGGAGGCCACATGCCCCCATACAGTCTCTATAGGACTCAGAATGGGCACCCTCTCGAAGAAGAATGAGCATAGTATGGTCTCGAACCCGAAGTTCTTTTTGCTATGCTCTCAACACTCTGCCAGCTGCCTCTTCATGCAAGTGAGCATGGTCGTACTCTACTCTAAAATACGTGCATCTAGGCACTGCATTGCAAAAAACATGTGCGCCCGAGAGGCCTAGTTTAGGGCTGCAAATCCATTGATCCACCCAATGAGCAATAGGATCACCTTCAGAGACAAGTTGGTGATCTTGTTGATGGGCACTTGAGAACCTACTTTCTCAGTGTCAGCCTCGCTGTGCATCCCGATGTAGTCTGCGATGTTGAAGGGCCAAGGGGTAAATGTGCATAGGTTGACTGGTTCCCCTCTACTCGAGACGCCAGTCAAGAAGTATATATCCTCAGTCATTGGAGTCAACGAATTCCCCTCAATCATAAACACCTCTATGTCTGGGTGCCAGTAATCCACCAGGGCATTAAGTGACCTCGGTTGTTCCCTCATAAGCAGACATCGGAAGAACTTCCACAACCCATATTGTTTCAATGCGGAAATGGAAGTAGGGTCCTCATCGACCAAGACATCAATTTCCTTGTGTTCCCTCTCCCTCCAGTGGACATACATTATGTTCCATGACAGTTCAAAGGGGAATTAGCTCTTACATTTTTTATTTTCCCATGCTTTTGAGGGTGTACGTGGGTTGTTTTGGACACAATTCATATGTCCACGGGACGGGCAAACTGTTTTCTTCCGACAGACATACGCAGGTTGTCCTTGGACAACCCATGTACATGTAGGGCTGCCCTTTTTTAGGAGAGCACGCCCACCTAAAAACCAAAAACAATGCATAAAGGAAGACTAGAAGTGAAAGAAGGATGTGTTTGTACTTACTTGGTCTGAGCGGAAGTTCGTTTCGTCCTCTAAAGCTCCTAGAATCAACTTCTTTAGAAAAGGGGTATTTTTTACCTTTTGGTTAATTTTCAAATTGCAATGGTGAAAATGAGCTATCATCTTCTATTTATAGACATTTTCGGCTGTTTTTGACACTTTTTTGAACCCTTTTGTCATTTTTTCTGGCTTGGAAATATTTCAATTTGGTTCTTGAGTTTCTTATTGGATGTTACGATGAACTTTTCCTTTTGGTTTGGTAACTTTTCTGGGAGATAGGTTAGTTTTAAAGGTCCTTTGGTAAAATTCATTTTTTCCATCCTTTTGCATATAAGTTAGGATTCCATCTCCACTTTCTGCATCTTGTTGTTTTTTCCACTTTTCCATAAGATTGATCCCACCGAAGTGCGACATGGAACCATCATTGTTGTTTTAGAAGTGTTGTAATTAGGTGGTAGAGCCTACCTTTACATGGATTCCCTAGATATATCCTTGTTGTATGTTGGAGTCCATGTTGTCTCTAACGACTTTAGGCTCGAGAGTCCTTGTTTGTCCTATCATGATTATGATATTGAGCCTCATTTTTTTGATGCACCATCACTCTTGGCCTCACCCTCGGGACTCCCAAAATGAGCACACTTTGTTGTCTTTCAATCTTTCTTTGAAATACGAAAGCAACATCCGATGAGACTACATTTATGCTTTTCAATATTGTCTGGATTAACTGAGAAAAGTAAACTCTTAGAGTCTTCTTTAATCCCTTTTCAGACTCTCTAAACATGAAAATATTTTCGAGCGATCTTGTTTTCCTTCATGCTCACCAAACTAAAACTTGAAGGCACGTCTGTCTGGTGGTAGTTTACCCCTTTTTCCGGTCTGGATGGTCAATTTTACGAACAAAGGTATAATCTAGGAACTTCATTTCGCTAGAAGAGTATTCTCAAGTATAAGTTTAACCCTTTTTCGGGCCCGAGGGACTAAATTTATGAAAAAGGAACATTCTCCTTGGTTTTGGTTTATCACCTTTTTTCGGGCTTTGGAGATTACTTATGAAAAAGGAACCCCCATGGAGTCCATAGTTAAGCTCTTTTCAAACTCCCTAAAATTGAAAAGATCGTTGAGTGACCTTGTTCCTTCACACTCGTTAAATTGGTCTAGAAGAACATATACTAGCATGAGTTTACCCCTTTTCCGACTTGTGGATTATGGAGGAAAAAGGTACACCTCGGGAGATTCGTCTTGCTGGGAGAGTTCTCCTCAGTAAATTTTATATTTTTTTCGGCTAGGGAGACTAAATCCAGAAAAAGGTTGTGAGTCCATAGTTAAGCTATTTTAGACTCCTTAAAATTGAAAATATTGTTGAGTGATATTGTATTTGTCACACTCATTAAAATGGTTTTGAATAGACATCTTTTCGGTGCAAGTTTACCCCTTTTTCAAACCGACTAGACTATTTTCGAAAAAGGTACCCCAGTGGAGTCTTCTTTTACATTTTTTCAAACTCTCTAAATGTGAAAAACTACCGAGCTTACCTTCTCTGGGATCGTTAAAAAAATTACATTGAAGGGGGTTTCACTGTGTCTTTATAATCGCATTTGCATCTCTGCATCTTTGGCCTAATGCGAGCTCCATGTTTCTCTCAACTGAACCTTTGAAGCATGCCTTATATGCAAGCCTTGTAGCACTTTACCTCTGCGACCTAACACCTTGACCCATGGAGGAATTTTCCTCAAGTGCCCTTTTCTTGCACATGTCTCCTTTCTCTGACAATTAGTGTGTTCCTTGCGCCTGGAACTATTATGCTTGCAACACTCGTTCCCCCTTTGTAACGTATCATTCTTTAATTCCTTTTCAAGCTCTTTAAAAAATTGAAAAAGACAAAAAAAATAAAAAAAACCCAAAAAGAAGGGACGGGAAATATATATTCTTTTTTGGCAGCACAATGAATCACCCTTGGAAAAAGCACATCCTTCCGTTTGTTCGTCAAGATTTTGGATCTAATATGAACTTAGGAAGTTGTTCTTGCTACATATAGTTGATTCTTCCTCCATTTGGTTACTCTTCCAAACACATGGAGAGTTTGCGTTGCCTCCTGCATCGTGAGCTTATGTCAATGTCATGCTACCCAAGTCTGGTCATCTTTCATGCTCTTGTCCAAGGGAAGTTTCACCCAACCTGATTCAACCTTTCTGCAGTTTTTCTCTTGACCTCATGCCCGACCACCCCAAAAGTCCAATCAAGTCCTTGTTCAAAATCAATGAAGTTCTCTACCTGATCATCGATATCCTCTTGTCTTTTCTCGATGAGTCGTCGAAGACCTCTGGGTAGTGAATTCATACACTCACATTGCACTCCTACCCAAGTTTTTGAATATCTTGAAGTTGTTGCTCGAGCTATGAAGACCTCATCTCTAGCCATTGAGCATTATTAGCTTCATGAAGATGGATACTATACTTGTATATCTTTGATTTTGAGATGTAGATCCACTGTGTATTTCGCGCGGCTACACTTTATATAGTTATGTGAAACGGATCTGTAATGTATTTGATTGGAAGCCATGATTTATTTCATCCTGAGCATGGTTATACCCGCCTTAGAGAGACTATTGTTATTTTTGCAGATGGCACCTCCCGAACTCTGGTCCCAGGCTCACTCATTTCGTACATTGGTGAATATTTTGTAATGTATTTCAGCCATTAGATGCTCTTATGACCTCACACATTAGGGGGCATATGTTATAACCCTAAATTTCTCTACATATGCATACCTGGCCTTTGGCCCTCTTACTTGCATTTTTTTCCAAGCCATCAATAAGTTGCTCTTCTAAAAAACTCATTTTTTAAAGATGTGCATGCCATGCACCAATAATTCCCGCGTAGATACGCTTTACACACCACTACAACCCCTGTACATACGCTTGGTGCACCACTACATCCTGCGTATACTTGCAAAAGTTGCAAAAAATAAAAAGTTGCAAGGAATTTGTTGAGATTATGGGCTATTGCGTAGTTTCGCAACTAATCCACAGCCTATAGCCAGTCACCCAACTGAATAACCATCCTTTTGTCATATAAAAGGAGGTGTTGGGGTCTCATTCCACATCTAGACATAATAACAATGAAACTATACCCGTTTCACATCCCCTCCTTGCCCCAAGTAATTGCAGCCCTTTTGTGAGAATTGCCTCAGAAATTCCCCAATTTACCCTTCTTCCTCCATCAGAACCCATTCACTTCCTCGAAGATATCCGAAGGTTAAGAGGAGAAGCCATACAAAGGTGCACTTGGAGCTTGGTGAAGAGGATCCTAAACCAGGTTCATGGAGCAGTAGTCGGCTTTGGGTGTAAAAGGTATAATCATTGAATTATCAATAAAAGAAGTACTTTTCCTGTCCCAAATCATGGCGTATTGAGTGTTTTTAATGGTTTATGTTTTGATATTCTAACGTCTAACTCTTATTTGTATATGAATTGCAATCTTGTATCTTTCTGTTTGTCTGTCTTTGAATTCATACCATCCTTGGGAGGAGGCATGCAGTCATCTCAGCTTTCAAGCTCAAGAGCATCATCACCGGACGCGGAGTAGAGGTACAGTTACCTGATCCTTCT
The DNA here is from genome assembly GCA_000966675.3 of Picea glauca. Taxonomy (NCBI): domain Eukaryota; kingdom Viridiplantae; phylum Streptophyta; class Pinopsida; order Pinales; family Pinaceae; genus Picea; species Picea glauca. Next base: position 200,269 of record JZKD02S2436548.1, read on the forward strand.
CATCTTTTCTTTTCTTGTATGAGTTTTGGTTATGTTTGGGGTAGTTAGAGAAGTAGTTGACTTTTAGATGGTTGTGATCTACCCACATTCTTAACCCTAGTGTAGTCTTAAGGGGGGTGTTTCTTGCTAGCATTGGGTCACTCAAATGGAACACTACTTCTCCTTGCATGGCATCATTGATGACTTGGACAAACTTCATTACGGTGTCCTTTATTTGGATCCTGAACATTGGCAATGGTGGAAATGGAGTCAAAAATCACACCAAGGATATGTATCCTGGACATAGTTTGTGGCTAAACTTTATGACCTATTTGACACTAATACACACTCCCTGGGCCTTTTTACCAAATTTAAATAATATGGTACCGTGGAAGCGTTTATCGCGACATTTGAGAAATTATATTTTAGAACAGAGGGCATGTCTGATACTTTTTTCAAAGAATGATTTATCAGTGGCCTCAAGGAGGAAATCCGTCCCCAAGTCCTAATGACTCACCCCCATACTTGGTTCTAGTTAATATTACAGAGGAACAAAATCATGCATGTGACTCATGGCTTATCTACGGATGACTTGATTATGACCTTGCATCAGATGTATGATGATAAAGTTCTTATGTTTGATGGTTTACCATGTGATTTTTACAAATCGACATGGATATTTTTAATGCCTATATTACTCTAGGATAGAAAACATCCCTAAGGAAACAATATTTGGGGTGGGAATTAACCAATATTTCTTTGAGTTTATTCCCAAGGTGGGGTGAGCTTGATTTCATTACAAACTATAGGCCAAATTATTCATTGTCCATTAATTCTCCCCTTTTGCTAACTACTTTTTCTCATTCGATGGAGTTTAGGTACAACCAAATAGGTACCTTTCAAAGATATCACCCTTGAGTGAGGGAATATCTAGAGGGATGGGGGAAAGTGTTATCTCAAACACATCTAATAGGGAAATATCAACTAGAGGTGAAAAGGTCAGAAGAAAATTATGTATGTGTATGGAACTCTTTCTTGTTGAAGGAGGTTCATGTTCTTATGACAATGAGAGCATAGACGACGTCGAGGTTCCTTTGAGGTGCAAACATCTAGTGAGACAATGGATACCCAATGAAATTCCTCAGTTGTACACTGAATTTTGTGTCAATGAGAGGATGTATCACATTTCTCCGTCATCCATACATGGTATGGTTCTATTATCAATTGATGGTATAAAGGTGAAATATGGAGGACTAGTTGAATTAATGGAGTATGTCGGGCCATGTTACAACTTTGGATATTAGTTGAGGTTGTTCCGATATATGCCAATTATGCATAGATTTGCAGTCGCTGCAAATTATATAAAACTAAATTACAACGATAAAAAAAGGAGAAACAATGTATATTGATGGAAGGCCAAAGGTGTCGGGGAATATTGCAAGGATTATTAATATTACAAGACCCAGGACAACAAGAAAGAAACACAATTGTATATTTGTGGGGCTTGAAGGAAATTAGATATTCATATGTACAGTGAAAAGTAGTTGCAGGGGAAGAGTTGTTGGTTGATTACAATTTGAATCGAATCGATGGAGGAATTACTATTATGGGGATAAATATGTTCTACCAGTATAAAAAACCTGCAATTAATGTTTTCATTTTTATATATTTAAACATACATTTTAATAGTTCATGCTTCTTATATTATTTTCTAACATTCTAAAATGTCATGCATCTTATAATGTGGCAGGGTGATCATGGGAAGGAACTGGCTAGCTCGTAGCAGGTATAATCGTGATTTTCATATTAATAATTATTGAATTAACATGTTTATTTGTTGATGTATATGAGCACATCGTCGAAGCATGATGATGTGGGTGATGAAATATATGATTCCATCAACCCAATTGAAACAATTCGAAAGGCCTTGAGAAATGAAAATAGGGAACTAATTAAATTGGTTAGGTGTATGTTAGGGACCTAACCGCCCTAACCCCTCACATAGATAGAATAATATATTTCCATGTAATAAAGGCCGACATTAGTTAACAAGGCCTATTTAATAAAGTGGAATAAGTCAATATAAGAATACCTAATAAAAGATTATGCTTCTAGAAGTGTCTTCCTCTAGAATGATCTTTAGAAGATAGAATTAGTATGAATAAGAGTAGGAGTCATGAGAAGTTTTTTCTTGAGAATAATTGTAATAGAGTGTTTCTCTACTGGAGGTTTCCCACTCGAAGAGGCAAGTGAACATTGTTTCCTATCAATAAATGTATTATTTTGGTGCTTTGGTTTCATCTATTGTGTTGTTCTGTTCTTATTCTCTACAATATTTCTGTTTTCAACTATTATAATAGATCTTGTACCTTACAAGTGGTATCAGAGCAATTTCCTTGGCATAAAATTGTGGTTTATTTTTTTCAGGGTAGAGATGTATTCCGACATCTTAAATCTACAAAGATCTGTCATTTGACGCATAAATCCACAGTCGGGGAAGCATACACACAAGAACTACAAGTGGTACTTATGCACACATTGTTGGCCACCCTTGTAACCCCTGTTGGTACCCCTTCGAGTGGTAGCACCTCAGACAACACCTGTATACAGATCAACCTAGATATCCTGAAGCCCTCCATAGATAAACCAATCGGCCACCTAATTTCTATAGTGCCACTAAGAACAACACTCAGAAAGATACTCTCTAGTATCCGGGTAGTATGACTAAGGGCATGGTATAGCCTCCTTAGTTAGTGCCCTGAGATATTGGTCTGAGTACTACTGTTGGACCCTGCATGTATATGAGAGAGCTATAACATAGGAAAACCCTTTTCTGTAGAAACCCTAAATACCCTAACCCTTGGGATGAAAAAAAACATAGAACAGACAAGTTCTATTGTCGTGCAACTTTACCTCCTACATTTTAGTTGCGAAATTACTACACATTTTATCCTGTTAAGAATTTGGGCCTTTCAACACTACAATATTCTTTAGATCAGAGTATAAATCCACAGGAGTAAAAGAAAAATTTTGGGGCCTACCTGCACCCTTATTTGAGACCTAGCCCATTGGAATCCTTTTTTCCTCCTTATTGCAATGATACCTATCATTTTTCAGACTTTTTTTTTTGTCTCGACCTCTCTTAACACCTCTACTAGGGACCTATGTCATTGGACTCCTTTTTTCGTCCTGATACTAGTGATACCTATCATTTTTTATCCTTTTCTTTCCATGGACCCACCCTCCCTTTTCCACTACCTCTCTTTTACACCTCTTCCTATGTTTTCTCCTCACGATGGCCACCACTCGTAGCCAAGATATTGAGAATCACATCACCACCCACATCAACTCCCAAATTGACCACATGAAAGAGGAACCGAGAAAGGAAATAAATTCCCACCTTGCCATCCAACCTGTATCCCACCTTGAATCTTAGCTTGACTCATTTGTTGTCAAGGTCCTTGAAAAAATTCCCATTCCTGGAATCCATTCATCATCTGACCCACCTTCTAACCTCAAAGGTACAACTTCCTCCAATTCTCAGGAGTTTCAGTCCAAACCTTTTCATCGTGATCTTTGTCTTCCACGAGTGGAGGTGAACAAATTTGATGGATCAGATCCCACTGGTTGGGTCACTCAAATGGAACACTACTCCTTGCATGGCATCACTAATGACTTAGCCAAAATTCGTTATGATGTCCTCTATTTAAATGTTGAACATTGGAAATGGTGGCAATGGCGTAGAAAATAACGCCAAGGATATGTAGCTTGGAAACAGTTTTTGGCTGAACTTTATGACCACTTTGACACTGATACACACTCCCTGGGCCGTGTGACCAAATTGAAATAGTATGGTACTGTGGAAGAGTTTATCGCAACATTTGAGAAATTAGCTTTCAGAAAAGAGGGAATGTCTGATTTGTTTTTCAAAGAATTCTTTATCAATGGCCTCAAGGAGGAAATTCGTGCTCAAGTCCTCATGACTCACCTCCATACTTGCTTGGAAGCTACTCAACATGCCAAGGAAGCTAAACATGTTATTTTTTCCCAACACCACAAACCTTCTTTCCCTTTGCATCCTCTCCCTCCTACTCCTTCCCCTCATCCCACCCCTCTCAAGTTCCAAAAATTAACCTGGGAAGAAATGGTTGAATACCAACTCAAGGATCTATTCTATAATTGTGATGAAAAATATTTATCGGGGCACAAATGTAAGGAATAGAATTTGTTCATGGCCATATCTAAGGATGTTGTTGATGATGAGACTGAGGATTCTTCTATAGTCGAGCTCCTGTTGACGGGCGAAAATGACCGTCCGTCAACTGGGAGAGTGGAACCGGTCCGGGGTTGTCTAAATAACCCAAGCCGTTTGGTATGGACCACCCTGACGAGTTTAACGGCTC
>JZKD02S2436548.1:209920-227926 GCA_000966675.3 Picea glauca
ATATCACTTATACCTGACGATCCACACTTCAGTGAGTCCCCTCTTCCTGCATTGATACATAGCATTCTGATGCGCACATCCTTTTTAACCTTTGCATTGACAAGCCATTGATTTTCTTGACAATACATCATCCACCTCATTTTGAACTTGGATAATGTGTTATCACGCTTTTGCCAAACCTCACTGACACACATCTCATCATCGATGAAGTTTGCATGATCAATGTCATCCCACCTATATGGGTCACATTATTATATTCATCACACACACGCCTTTCATCATCTAACTCACTTCTACTCACATCGTTGCATCACATAATAGTGACTCTCTCTCCCTTTCGCTTCATTACACTTCTTATTGATGAGGTTCACCTCTTATTCCTGACACACTACCTGTTGACAAGTTTCCCTCTCCTGTCACAAATGCATCAGTGGAAGGATGTCGACTCCTCATTGTCGTTGAGCACATCAAGGACAATATGCTTCCTCTCGCCAATGTTGATCAGGTCAGTGTAGACCACTTTCTCCTTGAGTATTATCTCGTTCCCCTTCCATCTCAAATCCCTTCTTGTTGCGTTCATCAGTAAATCTCCTTACATTTACAATGATTAAAATCTACATGCATATCTAGACAATTGTCATTAATTTCCTATCTCAACTGATTCGCTTCAGATCACAGCCATAATCAAGTTTTAGTGTTCCTAGTGGCTTTCTTCACGCACATGATACTATCTTGTTTGTTTTGTGATTCTTGATGTTAAAACTAATATTCATTGTGGAAGCCTCACCTAGCATCATATGGGTTAGTCATAACAGCTACAGGTCTTGCGTTGGTTCTGAAATGCACTTTGGGAGAAATTTGGTCCTTTCAACTCCTAGACAGTGCTAAGCGCACTAGACATCAGTTAGCAATTTTGGCATATTTATAACTTTGTTATATTAATGCATAATATCAATATTAATGGGTGGATCAAGATCTTGTACATCACATATGACCCAAAAACTAATGAAATTAAATTTGGATGAAGCACCAACAAACGCGGGACCCAGACTTTCATTAAAAACGCCTTTGGGTGAAATTTTTTGACATTTTTCAAAGTGAACTTTTCATCTATGAAACAATATAATTTTATTATTCTCTCCATTATGATTCTAACGTAACTAACAAAATCAAAATCCAAGTTCCAAAAGTGCCAAAATGATCGTCTAGGATTTCCCACTAGGTAAGCCTTGATAGTCGTGGTCATCATTAGAAATAGATCCACTCAAATGATGGAACAACATGTTTAGTTATATTGATAGAAACATTTCTTTTTTCTCTCCGTGCTGCAAAAAATGAGACCTCAATTGGGCATTGTATGAGGAAGTTACAGGATTTTGAACTCAAGCCCTCATTGTCTCTTGCTAGTTCGACACTTGGAATTTTTCCAATTTTGAGTTCCCTTTAGCTCTTCCGAGCTACTCAGAGGAGTTCCCTTCAACTGTTCCAAGAAACTCAGAGGATTTTTCATCAAAACCTCTGAGCAAGTTTTGGGAAGTTGTTAAGAAATTCTCTGAGCAAGTTCAGGGAAGTTGTTAAGAAAGTCTCCGAGCAGGTCAGAGGAGTTATTTTAAACTCCTCCGACCATAAGAGAACTGTATCTCGTAAATTGACCATAAATTTTGACTCAGGTGTTTGTTTTGTGATGTATATATACCGTTGGAAAGGTATTTCCAATCCCTACAACTTCCTAGTTATGTGATTTGAGAAATTCCTAATGAATGGTACACTTATTTCAGTTCAGAGGAGTTATTTCAAACTCCTTTGAACACAAGAAAACCACCTTTCATAAAATGGTCGTAACTTTTGACTCGAGTGTCCGTTTTGCGACTTATTTATAGTTGGAAAGCCTCGAAGAACACCATAACTTGACCATGATAAGAGGAACCATGAATCGAAATTAGGGAAGTTTATAAATGATACTTCAATTATTTTATCCCCCATTTATTTGCATTCAAATGATCATTATCGATAGTTTTTTTGAATTTAATCTGATCTATTGTATGTTGAATGTTTTCCAGTACCGAATGAAGGAGGATCACACTCAAAATTCTCACGATGAATTCTACAGCTAAAGATGATGAAGGAGAGATAACCAAAGATGTAGCAGTGATGGAGGAGAAACAAAGAAAATATCATGCAAATGTATGAAGCAGGGATTTAGAAACTCCATGACGATCGACTGTCAAAATCAGGACGACGAAGATGGCCCCACACCCAAAGACAATTTTCATGATGCGCAAGACACATATGGTCGAAATCCATGTCGACCCACTAGTGCTAGGAGACAAATTCAAAATGTAACCATTGTCCTTATTTCTCATCATTACAAATAGGATGAGGACAAACGTTGGAAGATGAAAGGTCACTGAGGGAGACGAAAGGACAAAGGTCTTATTGAACCTCAATAAATACTAGAATAGAACCCAAATAAATGGATTTGGTCTCTTCAAACAATGTACACCTATGAACTACTTTGGGAATACAATGTCAACTAAAATTGAAGAGTTGTCCTAAGAATTTTCATGTACTACTGCTGAAATTGTTAATACAGAGAAGCCCCCAGGGCCAACTTTTGACTGAGAGAAGGACTCACATGTGTTTTTTTTTGCTGTGAACTATTTCAAGAAGAATGTTTGTTGTTCACATGGGCTGTAAGAGCATGTTTCTTTATGGACTATTCTGATGCAATATATGTCTTCTTGCAGTTTTGTCATTCTTTCTTATATTACATGACCTGAGCGAATGAGCTGTTAATGTATGTGATATAGTGAGTTAGACTATTTCGGTTATATATTCATGTGCATGTGTTATCTGACTTTATTTCTTCATTTCAGCTATCTAGGTGAATCTATTGGTAAAGTTAGTTTCATACTACAACTCATTCACTTACATTAATTCGCTCCTAGCTATGATAGGTTAGAATAGAATTAGATTAGGATTTCATTTAGATAGTCTTCACCCACATATTCTATTTGCACAACCACCCATCACTCACCCTCATCGGTGGACCAAGCTGCAACCAGTAGAATCAAACCAACAATGGTTGCTGGGCCAGAATATGTATGGGTTCCCTATTCTAAATGGTGAGAGGTATAATTGGGACTTCTTACCAAGGAGAAACCCTAACTGTTGTGGCGAATTTGGACCCATTGAAACCAACCTGTAGGAGACACCAATCCCCTTCCTTTCTCTACGCTTCCACCATGAAAATATTTTTAATTTTTCTTCAAAATACCTCCCCATAATGCTTCATCCTCTGTGTCATTAAACCTCAGATCATATTCATTTCTTCCACACTTTCGTACAAAGCTCATAGTTTTTGTTCTCCTTACATCTCACATGCCACATCCATCACACTCACTCTAGCTCGATTAAGGCATCATTATTTATAAATATTCCTGCCTCCATGGGTTTTTCACATACACAAAATGTGTTTCTGAGGCCGGCTCCATATTTCCATTCAAATTGGGTTTAAAATAAAATCATTCCAACTGATCCCAAATTCCTTCTCTGTTTCACGCATGAGCTTGCTCACTATTCATGGCACAAATATCATCACTCAACAATTGTTGGATCTTATTGTGAATCAAATCTCGACCATTGATCTTCCCTCTACCCATTAAATCAATATAGTCTTGCATAATTCCCCTTCGATGCTCAACAGTGATATAATTTGTATCTCGAATTGATCTCGTCCGTTGATCTCATTTTTCCATGTAGTATAACTACAATGCATTGTAGTCATCCGATCGCTCCTGAATAGATCACAACCATCAATTCTAACATCCATCATATTGAAATCACTAGTTTTATCGGATGTTTGTAACCTCATCACTCAACCACTATCAAATATATATCTCAGTTCAATCTCCATCGTCGATCTACGATTATCCTCATCAGGACCACATGGAATCCAAAACACTCAATGCTACCTCGACCATTGGATCATTTATCAATGGTTTTCAATGATTCTTGAAGTCATTTGTTGTCGAAGTATCAACTCTACCCTAATGAAAAGTACTGCAATGGATCAAATGGTCCTCACAGTCTGAAATCAATGTCTCCCATTATGTCATCCCCTCAACATGCATGATGGTTATATTTTGTCCCTTTGTCCTTTCGTAAGATATTTAGATGGGACCCACATAGATCTATGGTTTTTGTCGTATCTCATTGGCACATCAACCAACGATCCATATTTCTCCTTGAAGCTCCTTAGTCGGAGTACCTCCACTGAAGCCAACCAATCTACTCTGACGAAACCCTCTTTGATGGACAGTCCAGATTTCTTGAGATCTTCTTTGATGAATTATTATATTTCATCATTACTCCCACTTCGATGGATGATCCAAATCACCTTGCTATATCTCCAATAGATCAATGTTTCCTATTAATTCATAGTTTTGGAGTCCCTGTGTGACCTTACACTCTGATGGACGGTCCAGATCTCCTTGCGATAGCTATTATAGATCAATAGTTCTTGTTACTCTGACTGTATGTGAGATGGTAATTTTGGACACATGTTGATCTACAGTTGAGATTGCATATATCCTTCATGCCAACCTAAGATCTAGATTTATCCTTCATAATATTCCCAATGTGTCCTCACACTCAAGCACTCTGATGAATGGTAGAGATTGCTTCACCCCCTTTCTTTGATAAACGACTATCGTGGGTTTCAAAGTTACCTCTATTAGAGTCACTGTGAAACCTAACACCCAAACACTTTGACCATTGCTTTTCTAATGAATGATGGAGATTTGTTCAACAGACTATGACCAATGGTTAGGATATTTTCTGACCAAATCTTGTGAGGGATATATGACTTTTTTCTTGATGATGCATGGATCAATAATTGTGCTACACGTGGAACTCTCTGAATGGGCCACATGTCACTCTCTGAGTGGCTTTCTTACGTCATCCAGGTGTGTCTTTCACGTTGACTCCTTCCACGTGTATTGGTTGATTTGGCACCTCCAAGCCTGTGAAATCATCCCTTCCTCTTTCTCTACTATGTCGTTGTGATGACTTGGCATTGGACACATGGAATTGTCCTTGTTTCTTACGTGTCCTTCTAGGAGTTGTCTATCTAAATTAACCAAGGTCGATTTCTATCGTCAATTACTTCGTCATCGATAATAGTGTTGTCATCGAAACTTTACTCACGAGGCTCAATTGTCCCAACCTTACAATACTAGGCCCCACTTTGAAATTTTCAGTCTGACAGAATGCTTCTACATGCCACCTTTTGGATCCATTGATCCGGTTCACTTCAACGTCGGTGATCAACTCATCATTAGAAATTTATTTTAGCAGGATTGGGTATCATCATTAGTGATCACGAGACTTTCCATGTCGACAATAACTTGTCGGAGATCAAGTGAAGCTTGAATCCCGACGATATAGAAAAATTTCAATTGATCTTGGAGATTGATCCTGGGAATGTATTTGTCCCGATCTAATCGCAACCGTCATTTTTTTTTACCTTTATCTTTGATTGCCTCGTACTCATCATTGGCCCTCAGTATTTTCATATGACTACAACTATGACCATGTTCTTAAGGTGTTGTCATCGATGTTTATTTGGGGCTTGAGTCTTGATGATATAACTGTGACCGTTGATTCTGAGAGGAGTAACCTCGACTAGATCTCCATCATTCGTTCAATTTACACTGTAGAGTGGATTCTACAGTCACCCAATTCAACTAGATTTACACAACAAAAAAAAATCAATTCTTCTTCTCGACACCTCTGATCTGAATCAAATTAGTGGAAGAAATTGACACAAGATCCCCTGTAAACACTCACGTTTCGTTGCTAACATGAAAATGATATGTTCCTCTTCTCAGAGTATACATGCAACAATGGTCTAGGTGTTTCCTCTGTTTTCTTAGTTGGATCCTTAGACCTTTATTTTACCTAATGCATGGTCTCTCCCTTCTTGTGATTTTGGTGACATCTATGGATTTCTACACTTAACATAAATGAAAACACAAATTCCAACGATCTCCCCCTTTTTCATTGATGACAACACATATTCTATGCAATTCTACTCTATCTGCAAGTCTCCCCCTATCTCGTTTCTCTCCCCCTTTGACATCAATGGAAAAGGGTTTATGTATGTGGTAATTTCTTTCTTATCTTTTTGTAGCCTCCTCCTAACACAATATTCTTCATTTTTCTTTGCAATGTGCAATCATATGCACTCTCCCCCTGAGATTTTGGTTTTGCTGAGCTCCCAACTTCTTTCAAATGAAGCTTTCACTGAGGAATGGGAATTACTTGTAAAATTTCAGACCCCAGCCCAGTTTCAGTCTCGCTGATTTTTCAGCCAATGTTTAATGCCCAAACCCAGATTTATAAAATCCAATTAAACTCAACAAAAAATAAATTTCAGAACTGAAACATGAGGATTCTAAACATTGTTTTTAACGCAGAAATAAAAATATCAGCAACACATAAACTCATAAAAAATAACACAGTGATTTTGGTCTAACAATGACCTTGGAAAAACCCACAAGGGGAAAACCAGTAAGAGAGGGAGTTTTTATTATTTAGGAGCTTCTGAGAAATTATGTTGCAGCATATTCATCTTCATAAATTTAATGACAAACTTATCTCGTAAATCGTGCCAAGTCTTCACATAGGAAATGAGCAAAACTCCTCAAAATCCTTTCCAGAATTTTCTACAACAAAGTACAGGTCTTCTCCTCTTTTTTTGTGCCTCCAAATGGTTGTACGGATGCCTTGAAATTTGTGTCAACAATCACAACTCAAAAAATAACATTAAATGTTGTACGATCACCTTGGGAAACGTGCCAAAACCACCCAGAAATTACCATAGAAAAATTTCTCGATTTCTATGCCTGAATAATAGTCATACGGACCATACGGATTCTGTACAGTACAGATTGTACTTTTCTGCCTCGATTTCCATGCCTGTTTCCTGATGTACAAAACCCAAAAATACGTACAGTATGGCTTCTCTATTGAACTGTACCCTTCCTCGATTTTTGTATCGACTTTAAGGTTGTACGGCCTGCTCAATACATACAGTATGGCCTGTTGTGTATGTTGTACCTCCTGCATCAATTTTTGTGCTAGTTAGTAGCCTTGGGATGCATGCCCTAACTCTGCAAAAAATGGCCTCTTCTCAAGCTCGAAAATGATCTCTTTCTCTCTCTCAAAAATTGTCTCAACAACCCACAATGGGTGCACCCTCCTTACCCTAATCAACCTTATGAGGGAAGGTGAAGAGTCTCTTCATCCAACCTTGGATATTAGATGAGATCAACGGTGGAAATTAAATCACTTTATCCACCCACTTTCCCTAAGTCTCAAAAAGTCACCTTTGAATTTGCATCTCACAAATTAAATGACTAGGGTCCACATTAGGCACTTTCTCACCCCTTGGGCACCTAGGTGATGAGAAAAACTTGCCTAGGTACTTTTTAATTAAATTTTTAACACTCCCTCTTACCGAGGAAAGTGTTACTAACCACTCCAAGATTGTCCCTGAAGAATAAAAACTTGCCTCTGCCTAATGCTTTGGTGAGTATGTCTGCAACTTGTTCCTCTGTAAATATGTACTGTAGCTCCACAGCTCCTCTCTGAACATAATCACGGATGAAGTGATAACGAATCTCAATATGCTTAGACCTGTCATGAAAAAATGGATTCTCTGAGAGTTTAATGCAACTCTTATTATCACAGTAAATCAAGGTAGGCCTCAATTGCACACCAAACAATGCCACCAACAACTTGCGAATCCAAAGGGCCTCACAACTAGCCTGAATGGATTCCATATACTCAGCCTCTGTAGAACTCAAAGCCACTGACTTTTGATTCCAACTGAACCAAGACACAACTATTGAGCCCAATCCGAAACAACACCCTGAAGTACTCTTCCTGTCACTGACACATCCTGCCCAATCTGAATCTGTATAGACAACCAGATGAACTCCATATCCTCTCTGATAGTCCAGACCATAATCTACCGTACCACAAAGATACTCGAGCACATGTTTTTCTACCAACCAGTGCACTCTCCTAGGCTCCACCATGAACTGATTGAGAGTGTTGACAACAAAACAAATATCTGGCCTGATATTGACCAAATAAATCAATGACCCGATCAACTGAAAATATAAAGTGGAATCCACCAACTGTGACTTAGAAGCATGAAGCTTCTTCCAGTTGGTAATCATAGGAGTGGTCATGGGACTAATTTCCTCCATCTGAAATATCCTCAGAATGTCACACACATACTACCCTTGTCCCAGGAAGATGTGTCCAGGCTCCTGCCAAACCTCCAATCCCAAAAAATAGTGCATCAGTCTGATATCAGTCATCTCAAACTCTGAAGCAAGGTTGTCCTTGCAGCTATTAATGAGTCTCTCTTCCGGGCCTATAATGAATACATCATATACATATAGAAAGACAATGAGAGGACACTCTCCAACCATAATGAAGTATAGGTTGGGATCCACCTCACTCTTCTCAAATCCCAATTGTTGCAAATAGGCATCAATCCTCGAATACCAAGCTCTGGGATATTGTTTCAGCCCAGACAATGCCTTCTTCAGTCTACACACATGAGACTCTCTCCCATGCACCTCAAAGCCCAATGGCTGCTCAATCTACACCTCCTCCTATATAATATCATTCAGAAAAGAGGTCTTCAAATCCATCTGGTGGATCTTCCAACCCATTTCTATTGCAATGGAAATCACCGACTTGATCAAGTTATATCTAGAAATTGGTGCAAAGGTCTCATCATAGTTGACTCCCTCAACCTGTGAAAACCCCTGAGCCAGAAAGCGAGCTTTGTACTTCTCAATTCTACCATTTGTAGCATGCTTGAGTTTATAGAACCACCTAGAAGTCACCACTGACTTCCCCTCAGGTCTAGTAACAACTTCCCAGACATCGTTCTTCATGATGGAATTGTACTCTTCCATCATGGCATCTCTCCAAACCTGTCTACCAGTAGCCTCCTAAAAAGTGGAAGGCTCAAACTCACGAATACTTCTCACCTTTGCGGTGTAGCTGCAAAACCTCTTGGGAGGTTTAATTTCCCTCACTACCTGTCTGGGATTCCCCACTGAACCCTGTGCCTCCCTCAAAGTATCCTAAAGCCACTTGGGATTCCTCCTCTCTGAAGTAGTGTCCCGTGGAGGGGAATCTCCATGCTCAACCCCCTCTCCTAAATACAATGATCCTGAAGTAGACTCTGGAGTACTCGATCCTGAAACCTGTGGACCAATAGCCTGCGAACCTGAACCATGTGGCCCTGTCACCTGTGAACCTGTCGTCACTGAAACTGGTGGCCTCAAACTCTGTGTCACTGTAGTCTGCTATGGACTCACCTGAATCTGAGGTGAAGACTTCTCACCCCTCTTTGTCCCTCTAGACTTCCTAAAGGCTCTGTCCTCCTCAAATATAACATCCCTCCTCAAGACAGTCTTCCTCAAGGAGGAAGATATATACGGAAAGCCTTTGAAGTCTCGTTGTACCCAACAAAGATCCCTCTCTCTATCATGGGCTCCATTTTTGTCCTCTTCTTAGAAGAGACATGTGAATAAGTGATGCACCCAAAAATACGAAAGTGCCCCACCTCAGGCTTCTTCCCAGAAAAAGCCTCCTTAGGAGTCATGCTTCCCACAACCTTGTGAGGGCTCCTGTTCTGTAGATAAACTACAGTGTAACATGCCTTAGCCCAAAGAAATAGTGGCATCCCATCATGTAGCATGTATCTCACAGCCCCAACAATGACCCTGTTCTTCCTCTCTGCAACCCCATTCTATTGAGGGTTGTAAGGAATAGTCAACTCTCTCCTGATGCCCTCTTCTTCATAGAATTCCATGAAATCCTTGGAGGTATACTCACCCCCATTGTCTGTCTTCAGAACTCTGATTTTCTTCCTTGTTTGGTTCTCCACAAGAGCTTTGAACTCTTGAAACCAATTGAAGACCCGTCCTTTGGTCTTCATGAAGAAAATCCAAGACTTCTATGAGAATTCATCAATGAATATAACATAGTATATAAAATCAGTCAACGATGCAGAAGACATTAGGCCACATACATATGAATGAATAAGATCAAGGATCCCTGCTACTCTACTGTCACTGCTAGGAAAAGCAATTTTGGTGTACTTTCCCAATGCACACCCCTTGCACAACTCCTGGTGCTCTATACTGAAATCTGGAACTCCAGTCACCATCTCCCTCAGTACTCTCAAAGCCCCATGGTGCAAATGTACCATCCTCCTATGCCATAGCTCACATAGGCCAATGCTGGTGGTAGTATGAATCAATGCTCTTGTTGGTTGGAACATAAGCTTGTACAACTTCTCATGTCTAGTCCCAATCACTTTGGCCGAAGTGATACTAGACCCCTTTATGAAAAGGAGTACCTACCCATCACAAAACAAGATCGCATAGACCCTCTCCTCAATAGCAGAAACTAACACTAAGTTCTTCTTCAAGCCTAAAACATATAGGACCTCTCTCAACAACATGGGAGACAAAGACTCCCTCTGAAATGATACAATCCCGCAACCAACTTCCTTGACCACCCAGTCATATCCAAGCACTACCTCAAAATATCCAATATGTGTAAGGTCTGTCAAGTGCTCACGAACCCCTGTCATATGGTGAGAGCCACCACTATCAATATATCACATATCTGAATGAGTGGTCCTCATGGATAGACACACAACCAATGAAAATTCCTTGTCAAACTTGGTGGAAAAATCTTCCACTGTTGTTAAAGTTGTTGTTTGTTTCTTCTTCTTTTTAGGACAATAACTTGCATAGTGCCCTAACTTGTGGCATGCAAAGCACTTGACTTTGCTCATGTCTTTCTTTCCTTCACCCTTGGGTTTGTTTCCAACCTTAGGACCCTTTTTGAATTTCTTCTTTTATTTGGCAGCAAGAGCCACATTCTCCTCATCATGACTTGTAGATGAAGTGTAATGTACATAACCTCTCCGGGTCTCCTCCTAAAAAAAGTCATCGCAAAGACGTTCCCAACTGGGAAGCTTCTCCCTAGCAACAATTCCCTCTACAAAAACAACCCATTGTTTGGAAACTCCATTCAATGTTGTTCTCACAAGCTCACTGTCAACTATGGCCTCCCCCACATCTTAGAGATCATCTCTCACCTGTGTCAATCTAGTAAGATATGTGACCACATTTTCAGCCTTGGTCATTTTAATTCTCTTTAGTTTTTTCCTCAAAACTATCTTCCAGTTCTCATTTGTACTCTGGTACAATTTAGTCAAATACTCCCACATGTCAGAAGCATTTTCCTTCCCCGATAAGTGAGGAATAAAATGGTCCTTGATGGCATTAAGAATAATCCACTTAGCCTTGATACTCTTCTTAGTGTAAGATGCAAGAAGAGTAGCATCAGAAGGTACCACCACAGGATGAGTTGCGGTATTTTCCACAGTGTCCCACAACTCATTTTATTGCAACAACAACATCATCCTCTCCTTCCAAGCACCAAATTTTGCTACCCCATCAAGTCTGTCCTCAACTCTCAAACCTGTAGCCATTGACCCTTTCTGTTGAAAATGATAAATTCAAAATTTTGTCTGGTGAAGTGACTGTTGTCCCAACTTTCTGACTTGCTGAAATATTTATGCTTCTTTCAACTTAGCTCTGATACCATGTAAAATTTCAAACCCCAACCTAGTTTCAACCTCGCTGATTTTTCAGCCAATGTTTAATGCCCAAACCCATATTTATAAAAGCCAATTAAACTCAGCAGAAAATAAATTTCAGAACTGAAACATGAGGATTCTAAGCATTTTTTTTAACGCAAAAATAAAAATATCAGTACCACATAAACTCAGAAAAAATAACACAATGATTTTGGTCTAACAACGACCCTAGAAAAACCCACAAGGGGAAAACCAGTGAGAGAGGGAGTTTTTATTATTTAGGAGCTTCTGAGAAATTATGTTACAGCATATTCATCTTCATAAATTTAATGAAAAACTTATATCGTAAACTATGCCAAGGCTTCACATAGGAAATGAGAAAAACTCCTCAAAATCCTTTCCAAAATTTTCTGCAACAAATTACAGGTCTGCTCCTCTTTTTCTGTGCCTCTAAATGGCTGTACGAATGCCTCAAAATTTGTGCCAACAGTCATAGCTCAAAATAGAGCATTAAATGTTGTACGGTTACCTTGGGAAACATGCCAAAAGCACCCATAAATTACCATAGGAAAATTTCTCGATTTTTGTGCCTGAATAACAGTCGTACAGATTGTACTTTTCTACCTTGATTTCTGTGCCTGTTTCCTGCTATATTGAACCCGAAAATCCATACAGTATGACTTATTTGTTGAAATGTACCCTTCCTCGATTTATGTTCCAACTTTAAGGTTGTACAACTTTCTCAATCCGTACAATACGACCTGATGTGTATGATGTACCTCCTACCTCAATTTATGTGCCGACTTTTGTGATGTACCTCCTACCTCGATTTATGTGCCGACTTATGTGATGTATGAACTGCTCAATCCATACAGTATGGCCTGATGTGTGTGATGTACCTCCTATCCCTTAACAAATTTCATAGGTTTGATCTCTAAATCATATTCTTGAATCTTGGCCAACTGATTTCCCCAACTATCTTCGTCGAGTTGTTGATTGGGAAATATTTTAACAGGTGAGTGTTGTTGGAGTTACTTCACACACACCTAGGATTTATTTTTTCTAAGATTTTTCCTTGTTTATTAGTCATTATTCAGTCTCATATATCTTAGGAAGAATATTCCTCTAGGGAGAATATTCTCTTCAGGTTTCACTTTAGTTTGATCAGTCGAGTGGAGTCTAGATGCTACATTGGTATTGTCACCATGCAACATTAGGATCATCAACAACTAATGCATATTTTTATTGGGATCATCACCATATTATCACATTACCCATGATTCCATGATCTCCTCCTCACTTCACATGGTTTCAGTCAGTTAAATAAACACTGATAGACAAGTTAACTCAACCAGGTGGCAGTTCACTCTTGTAACTGCCCGAGATACTAGACTAGGTAGCAGTTTACTCCCATAACTGATGGTGTGTGTCCAAATCACTCTATACCACCACTATGGTGCATTGGCTTCTCCTTCAGTGTACATTGGTTGAGTTATACAGAGTGTATCATGTGTAAATTATTAATTATTCATTCGGTTAATTAGAATTCTTCCATTCTTTCACTCTTGCTTCTTCTTTCTCAATTTCTCTTTGCAAATGTGTGTTATTTTATAGATAGATCTATTCTATGCATGTTCAACACATTTACATGGTATCAAAGCCAATGGACTGCTAAGCAAAAGACACACTGAATTATTTTTTGATGTACCAAAGTCGATTGAAGACAACGAAAAAATGGAATTCCCAAAAGAATTCATTCTTACACCTTACAATTACTTTGCATGAAGGAGAGGATTATCATGCATATTCAGAGAAGAGGATTGTATAGGTTAACCATGAACACTAAAACAGAATAAATATTAGCCATAGAAAAATTCAAGTATCTAAATCGAATGGATGAAGCATTCGAAACAATTTGTAGTCTCATTTCGCCTGATCTCCTTTTTCACATATCTTCCTGTAAAATCCCCAATGAAGCCTGGACTACCATGGAAGGGCTCTTTGGAAAACAAGGTGATATGATGGGACAAATACTCAAGGTGGAATTTCTCACATTGGATCTAAAAATCTTCGACAGTCTCCAAGATTTCTTTACAAAATTTAAGGATTTATTGTCGTAACTCAAGACTTGAGGGGTTGATAAATCTAAGGAGGAGAAACAAATGTTTCTCACCATTCTCTCCAAACTTGGTCCTAAATTCTCATTGTTCGTATCCACATTCCATTCAATCAAAATCGACTCTGGAGCCACCTAGAAGATGCCTTCTCTTAAGGATTTTATCGAATACCTGACACAAGAGAAGACCAATCTCATCAACATGGGAAAAATCAAAGGCCCAAAGGTGCATGCACTTACTTTGCAATATGGCAGCGGTCATCAATATAAGAAATCTAAAGATAAATAAAAAAGGAAAGCATATGTGAATCCAAAGAAGGAAGGGTACTCAAAACCCTTCACCGATTCCTCTAGATCCAAAGGTGGAAAGGGAAGAAAAGGGAAGAAATACACATACTTCCATAAAGGATTTCATCCAGAATCCACATGTATGCAAAAAAAAAAAGATCTAATGACTCAAATACTTTAGAAAAATAACCTTGGAGATCGTATCCCCGAGGGTGCCAAGAAGAAGAAGCCAGAAGATGGGAATCCCAAGAAAGGAAATTTTAGCCATGCTTTGATTGCCATCAACTCCTCTATTGATGCTTGGATCGTAGATTCAGGAGCATCACATCACATGGCTGCCACAAAATTAGTCTATTCTTCATTGGATGCATGCAAAGGTCCTCCTATTCTGATGGGGGAAAACTCTCCAGTGGACGTCACCGATAAAAGAAGGATTGAACTCACCAACGGAAGCTTCGAGAATGTGTTGCACATTCCCAAACTTTCCGTCAATCTTCTCTCCATGCATCAGATTCATATTCACACCTGATGTAATGGACATATATGACATGCAAACCAATTCCATGGTTTTTACCGGTGAGGTAAATTATCAATCTAGGCTTTACACATTTTCTAAATTTATTGAACGAGATTATGCTTTACTGCTTACCCATGTTGATGAAAGAAGCAGGATATGGCACAAAAGGTTCATGTATTTAAATTTTATATATATGCAACAACTTAGCAAGCAAGTATTGGTTGATGTTCTACCAGACATCCATTTCTCCAAAGGAATCAGTGAGGGACGTGTTCTTGGAAAACACCCTCAAGAGAAATTCGACAAAGGAAAGACTCAGAGAGCTTCCTCTCCTTTAGATTTGATCCGAAGTGACCTAATGAGCCCTTTTCCACATCCATAAATCAACAAAACAAGGTACATGCTCATTTTTGTTGATGATTTCTTAGACTTCACATGGATTTTCTTTCTCAGGAAAAAATCAGAGGTCTTTCAACACCTCAAATATTTCAAAGCCCTGGTTGAGACACATTCAGGAAAGAAAATCAAAGTCCTCCAAACTGATAATGGGGGAGAGTATGTCAAACATGAGATCTAGAATATTTTTCATGAGGCAGTGATTTAGTTGCAGCACACAGTTCCCTATACTCCGTAGCAAAACAGAGTTGTTGAGAGGAAAAATAGCTAAAAGAGTTGGCATCTTGCATGCTACATGAAAATTCACTTCCACAAAGATTATAGGCCAAAGAACTTAATTGTGCAATCTACATCCAAAACATATATCCCCATAGATCTGTCAACCATAAGACCCCCTATGATGCTTTGAGAGGCCTCAAACCAGAAGTGACCCACTTTTGTATTTCTGGTTCACGTGCATGGGTCCATATTCCCTCTGAAAAGAGGAAGGCACTTGATCCACATAGCACATAGTGTATCTTTGTGAGATACCCTGGTGGTGTGAAGGGATACAAACTTATTGATCTTTCCTCGAACCGGCTCATCATTGAGCGAAGTGTCCAATTCAAGGAAAGTGTCTCGCATGTACCTCAGCAGCCACATGCATACACCTTTGTTCTTCCACCTGTCATATGCAGAGGATTCATAGGATTCATATGATCTAGATACAGATTCAATATAGTCATATGCAGAGTCAGTGCATGCAGATGAAAATGTAGAGCTAGAGTCGAGGCTCAAGTGGGCTCAATCTACTCTTCAGGATGCAAGGGATCTTGTTGGGGATCCAAATGATACTAGGAGGACTCGATATGATTTTGAGGAGCCTCCTCTTGCACTCACTTCCACTAAACCATTGCCACCCAGGCATATTTTCTTGGTTTAGTCTTCAGATCCAGAGTCTTATGGAGAGGCTGCTGAAAATACCTTTTGGGAATCTGCCGTGCAAGAGGAGTACAACTCCCTCCTCGACAACCAGAATTGGGATCTGGTTCCCCTTCCTTCTGGAAGGAAACTTGTCAGGTGCAGATGGGTCTACAGGACCAAGAGCGTAGCAAATGGAAATATTAACAGATACAAATCCAAGATTTTTTCCAAAGGCTTTCAACAGGTGCATGTCATTGACTATGATGAGACCTTCGCTCCATTGTGGCCACCAAAGGATGAGAAGCCCATTAGATGGACATGAAGAATGCATTTCTTCATGACGATCTATGTTGGCCCTCAACCAAGTTTTGAGAAAACCTTGGTCAGATTTGGACCACTTTTGGAAATCAACACATTGGTCGAAGAAGGAACACCAAGAGGAGCTGAGATCACTGATCTCACTTATTTTGTGGGCTATGTGGACCTAGTAAGGGGTTCTTTAGGGTTTTTGTAATGGGTTATAAGATGTCGGCCCATGGGTTTTTCCCATGTTTGGCCCTATTGTAAGGGTTTGTAAAAGTATAAATAAAAGAAGAATGCATGGTATAAGTAGTAGTCTTTTGAGGTAAGTGCAAGCAGTTGAATGGCTTTGTGCAAGGGAATGAATGTGTGTTAAGGATTTGTGCTTGATAGAGATTGTCTTTGTGCCTTGACCTAGTTTTGGAAGGAGGATCTGGTGCTCAGTGCACATATCTCCTGTCTGGTGCAAAGCTCGACTCTGTGGCTTAGTGCACAGGAGTAACTAAATGTTAGAGATTAACCAATAATAAATAGGTGAAGCGGTTGGTGGACGTATCCCCACACTAGGGTGGACCACGTACATCTGGTGTCTTATGGTTTACTTTGTGCAATGATTATCTCTGTTATGTTTTGTTGATTTCTTAGATTAGATATGTAATGGACATGTATATGTTGCTTTAATGCTTTGCTTATATTGGAATGCTAGATCTGATTCAAAATGCTAGATCTGATTCAGAGTGTTATTATCACAAATTTGTGTCCCAGCTTGGTTACAGACACCTGCATCCTGTAACCCCCCCTACTTCTACCTCGGGTGAGACTTCACTTGCCTCGCAGGTGTTGCCGAAAGGGTCAGTAGTTGGGGTTTTGTTGGTGCGTTGTTAAGTGTTGAACCATGGGTCTTCCCCTGTGCCAACAAATGGTTCCGTTGTCGGGACCTGAAACTGTGATTGCTGGGAACTGAGGTAAAGAAAAGAGAAGCTTTGTGCGTAGATCTTTTGCTGAAGTCGACAATACTCTACTTGATTTGCGAAGCTTTGTGCTAAGAAAGAAATCTGATATGAAGAAAAGAGCTAAGATCCTAAAGAGGCAAAGATTTGTGCTTTGACAAGAGTAAGATAAGTGACAATTTTTGTTTTGAAAGCATGAACTTAAGTACATTTAATATATTTTGTCCTAGTCTGAAGGCTAGGGCGCAATTGAAAGAAAGAAATGATTTGAGTAAATTTAATGGAAATGAAGAAATATATGTTATTCCTATGCATAGAAAGAGTTTTTGGACTAATAAGTGGATGCAGGAACCTAGAATTGTTTTTTGCAGATTTCAGGTCCAACACTATGATCCTAGTGCGCAGTCAGAATGGGTTGGGGAACATTTAAAAGAAAAAGAGGATTAAATTTGTGTTATAACTGCAGAAGACCGAGACATATTGCTAAGGAATTCCCTGGCACAAGTCCTATTTGTCTTTGTTGTAAAATTGTTCGTCATGAGGTTGAGGATTGTCCAAAGATGATTGCTAAAGTTGAAAGGATGAACATGAGACAAAAAAACTATGAAGAAAGTCAAAAGACTAAGGGAATATTAGAAATTCATAAAGATAAAGAACCAGAGGGAGTTCAGACTACATTAGTACAATTGAAAGAAATGATGGATGTTCACAAAGATTGTTGGAAGATTGGTTGTTGTCATTGATGTCAACCCTAGTCATGGGTTTTGGACCACAAGATTGATGAAGTTATTTGGACATGAAGGAAAATGCACATGTAGATACAACA
>JZKD02S2436548.1:242602-267144 GCA_000966675.3 Picea glauca
TTGTATACCTTGGGGTGATCAGATGAAGTCATAATATGAGTCTAAATATAGGTGATGAAGGGTATAACAATGGCAAAAAGTATGAGCAAAAAGGTACAATGTGTGGTCCCAACAGGTATTAAATTCCTCCTCCCATACCTTTTTAGGTAAGAGACACTCTCCAATATATCGTGGAGAAGGTAACCTCTACTATCACTTTATCCTCCTCGACTTGGAGAGATTTGGGTTTTCCCAAGATTGTGTCATCTATTCATAAGCTGATGACCTTTCACAGAAATCCTACAAGGGAGCCTTGGCCTCCCCCATGAAATGTTGCCTAGAAACCCCCCAACGAGTCCGATTTAAGCTCTTTTCTGACTCATCTAAAAAGTGAAAATATTGTCGAGTGAATTTGTCTATTTCACACTTGTTAATTGGATTTGAAAGGTAGAGAGTTTGATTTAAGTTATTTTCTGAATCATTTCAAAAAGTGAAAATATTATCAAGTGAACTTGTCTCTTTCACACTCGTAAATTGGATTTTAAAGGACGTCTATTTGGTGCAAGTTTATCCCTTTTTCAAACCAAGTAGACTAAGACTATGAAAAAGGACTTTTTTGGTGTTAAGTTGTAATTTCATCTCATTCTCTTTCTTGCAGTATTGAGCCTATTGTCGGGTCTCTCTTTTGCATTATAATCCTTTCACCTTAGCAGTCTGCATATTCAACCAAGCAGATCATTGTTTATATCTTTTGCATCTTGGAACCCTATACCCAGGAGGAAACATTCCCCCGAGTGTCCATCTCTCACATACACTTCCTTTCATTGAGAATAGGTATGTTCCATTGTTGGAACTATTTTTTCTTACTTATGACACTCCTTTCCTCCTCTATATCATAACATTCATTTGACTATGAAAAAACAAAAAAAAGATAGGCAGTAAAGGAATATTATCTTATATTGGCAGCAGCCGTGTCCCCTTTGAACAGAGCACTAAATATTTGAGCCCACCTTTCATCAAAATTTTGGGTTTAGCATGACCTTAGGAAGTTGAGCTCATTACAGAGAGTTTACTCCCCCGACTAGTTACTCTTCCAGTCCCTATGGAGAATTTGATTAATGCCTCCTACATCTCAAAGTTTCATCGTTGAGTCTATGCTTCTAGAGTCTTTCATATGTCTCATGCTCTTATTCAAAGGATGTCTATCAACCTGTGTCGGCCATTCCTTAGAACTCTTGACTTTGCATGTTATCCATACCCTCAGTGTGTCTCATAATTACATGAAGTTGTAGTCCTATTGCGCACCCTGGTCCTACTTTCTTCATTGGTAGGTAACCTTGAACTCAACAATCGACATTTCATCATTGGTGGTTGACTGGGTGGTTTCCCTTGTGTGCAATGGAAAGAAATATATTAACAAATTGGGATTCGTGCAGTGTCTTGGATTCCATTAGCCCTATTGTTGGTTTCCTCACCCTTTTCAGTAGTTTTCCTTATTGAATACTATTTAGAGGGTCTCTTTTGTGTACCTCTTTCATCTAGCACACACGAAAGATGCACAGGGTCATTGGTTCGTGAACATGTTCTTCGTCTGATTTCCTCCAAATCATCAAGATCATGCTTTGTACCTTGTGGTGAATGATGAGAGATTCCTTAGTTCTCTCCTTTCAACGGATCTCCTTCCATCAACTTCAACTCATCTATTCTAGAGATGAGACCTAGAGTCCTACGAGTACCTAGAGGCTTGCAATCATTAGTGGTAGGTGTTACACATGATTTTGGTCATCCTGGTGATGTATTAACAATGGTGCTTTCAGGCTCCCAACAAGGACTTTTTGCGTGAGAAAAGTGGATCTTGTCTCCTTCCAGAAACATATTTTCAAAGTGAGTTCGCAGGCTGCATATGACCTGGGGTGAGAGAATGACTCATTCTCATAGGCCACCTTCATCTAGGGTGCGAACTTCTCGCAGTTTGCTCCATACATAGGGTGCGAACCTGTTTTCAAGCTTGGAAAAGAGAAAAGGTCTCGAGGGTTCTAGAAGGGAATCTTCTAGAAAATGAGTTGGCATTCGTATGGTTTTCATTTTACTGACTTCTTAGATTTGATGGGATCATCCTCATCCATGTAACCATCTATCCTTCTTCTATATATTGAAAGGTTTCTCTTGGAAAAGGTTAAGCAATATTAATTGAAGAATTGGTGAAGGAATTGTATGAAGAACCTTGCTTAGACAGAAGTTTGGAGACTCTAGCTGGTCTATCAACAGGAATTGGATCTTCTTCATGCAAGTACAGAGAAAGTGTGTGTGTTGGAACCAAGGGTCATTGAAAGGAAGCTTGCAAAATCAAGGTGATCAGGTTGTATCTTCTACTTTCAATTAATATGATACAGCGACATGTCCCTTTCCCATAAATTCATTCTTACTTTATTGTGTAATTCCTTGATCATATGCATAAGTTGACGTTGAATACATTGTGTTATCTTCACTTTGGTTGGTTTGTATTGTCTTGGACTTGACCTCATGAGAGCACCAGAGAGAAGCGGGAGTAACAAAGACTTAAGGAAGCGATACAAAGGTATGCCACTTGTTCCTCCTTACTAGCAAATTCAATGATTGCAACTTAGGGAAAGAGTCATGTCTTGTCCTGTTTTGATCTAGATCCAGGTGGATCTAGAGAGATCTGTTAGTGTCCTCAGCTACCGATTAGTCCGATAACAAAATTGGCGACTCTGCTAGGGATGCAACCCATTTTTTGGTGGTTTTTGGTGTTTTCCCTTGGCCATTTTCTCTTGCCTTACCTTTTTTCATTTCTATCAATCTCTGAGTCTTCAGGGGACCCTGACAGACTCTCTAGGTCCAGAATTCTCTTCAAAAACTTTGTCTTTTCTTCAAATTTTTCCTAGTTTCAGTCATTCTCGCACTGAACCCTTCTCTTGCCTGTGAGAACTACTGGAGTTTGCACCCTACTGTGCAGTCCAGTGTGAACCTCTCTCACTTTTCTTGTGACTAGCCTACGAGAATCTCCATTCTCGCACTGTACACTATTGCTTGCCTGCAAACCCATTTTGCAAAATTTTGATTTTAAGGTCTTTTGTATGCCCAGATACCCAGATTTGTATCTGTGTCTGAAGAGAACTTCTTGGGCCATTGATTGATTGTTTCTTGACTTCGAATTTTGTGAATGATTAGTCTTTGGAAATTGAAAGTACTTCTTGTTCATTTTTCTCAACTGTCATCTCTCGACCTTTTTTTAGCAAGGATATAATATCTGATCCTAGAATCTGAGTGCTTGTTTAGTTGGGAGTTGGTGATCGGTTTTAAAGTTGGGATTTATTGTCTTTCTCAAATGCCCATTTCTTGGAAAATTGTTTCCCTCATGCATTTGAAAAGACTAGTCCTGTCTACTTGTCATTTTTGTCTTCATTGAAAGATTGGTTTGGGTTTTGTATGTTGTTTGTCATTAGTTATTGGTTTTCCTTTGTTCCACCACCGTTGTGTGGTTCTTTTTGAAAAAGTAAAAAACATTTTTCTTTTTAAAAGCATTTTTATTTTGAAAATATTGGAAATCAATTGTTGAAATAGAACAAATAGAGAATTGGCATTGATTCGTGACTTGTTGATATTGCATTTCAAAGAATATTGTATATTGTAGTTCAAGATTATTCCAGAAGACTTCTATTTCCCTCCTGTAAATAGGATTCATCGAACAAGAATTGATATTTTTCATTCCTATCTATGCATTGTTGGGTCAGAGTCTCACACAACATTGGTTTCATTTCCATCTCGTTTGAGTAACAACAACCTCTAATAATATTGCGCAATTTTTTAAATTTAACTAGTAACTCTTTTCTAGGACTCTATTACACCAACATTAGCTAGGTTAGAGCTTTGGAATAGGCAGTGAGATACACTCTCCAAAGCACAAAACACACAATATCATCTTGTGGTAGGGAGTGTCAAATTCCATTTGCAACATTTTGTCCTGGGAATCCCTTCTCACATAAGGGTCAAACCCAAGGTCGCATTGATATTGACAAAGTTACTCACCTTGCTTTGTTGATATCGGTGTAGAGATTGCACATATTACGGGGGTCACTTGGAGGTATACCCACAATGATGAGTGGAATCCTCTCAAGCTAATTTCAGGCTAGATACCCTGCCCTTGCATGTGGATTGGACTGCCGACTGTCCCCCTAGGTTTTAATGTTTTTGGTGGTAACCTTAGTGGCCTATCTTCTTAGGATATTACACAAGGTGACTGTGAAGGGGCAAATATTCACGGTACCTGGAATTGACGTTACCCAAACTCACTCGGGATCCTTGGAGGGTATACCCATGATTATGTGTGGGATCTTGCACCAGGGTGTAAGTACGTTAAGCAGGTCGTCAGCGTAACTTTTCCACCCTAGCCCAACCCCTTCTTGTCTCCTCGTCGCGATGTTAGATTTCATCACCAACTAGTGACTTCGGAATTAGAAGGTCTTGTTTGCTTGGTTTTTCTTCCTAGATTTTTTACTAGCACGTGTTGTTTTCTTACCCAAGTTGACCATAGAATTCTTTTTGTCAGATTTTTAATTCATTCAAAATTGACCCTCCACGTCGTTCTCATAGAATGCAGGGCTTACCCCCAGAAAATCTAGAAGGTTCTCAACCCTTGCCTACCAGCTCACCGGAGGGCTCTCCTCAACAGAGTGAAGTCCAAGACATCACCACCCCACAAGTGGAAAGAACTGACTCTCTAGAACGATTCCAAATTTCGAATTCTTGAGAGGAATTTCGACTCCACCCCAACTCCAAGAGACATATTGTACGACTAAATTCTTTCGGAGAACTAGTTGTTCAGTCTTCTGGATCACCGACTTGGCCTTTTCTAGGACCTGAGGGTCAAGATCCTTTTTGGGCTACCTACATTTTTAGACGGGACCTCTTTGGCTTAGGAGCAGGCATTGATATCATTGTCTCCCCTGAGCTTCCCGAAACATCCAATCCAGACACAGTACCGTTGACTATTGCTTACTATTTTCTTGGTAGAGAAGCTCTGCGAGCCGGCCACATCCTAACTCTCCCTTTACAAATGGCCCATTACATAGATACTACAAGTCTTCAAACTGAGAATATCGCGGCTAGCCAAGACCCTATTGGCACACTGTTTTCGCCCAGAGTCACTCCAACTCTTCCACCCAGATACCATGCGCTGAATGCCTCTATTCCCGTTCCTACGCAAATCACATATGGAACTCCTGGTGATCCCTCTTCTTCTGGGCACTCCCCTCCTGGTTTCATTCTGACACTTCCTCAACCCCCTTTCAGAGGACCTACTTCGTCCTCTATTGGCGGCACTGATCCTAATGGCACCATTCCATCGTTCACACCAAATTACCAAATTCCTGTCGGTGGACAATTTCACCAAAGAGGTTTGACTCAACCCCCCCTTGCAGGGAAAATCTCAATTGGAACCCAAATCCCAATTGGAACACAACCCTCGATTGGAACACAACCCACGATTGGAGGACAACCCCCACCGACCCCACCCTATGGAGAAAAACATACCTCCATTCTTGGCCTAGTATTGGAATCATCTGATACAACACAATCCTCAATCAACTGGGGGGAAACAGCCTCTAGCTACATCTGTTACACCCGGTATAGGACAACCATATCTAGGTACGTCTAATCCTATTTGGGGCTCGAATGCTCAACCCTATGCCCCCATTCAAGGGTACAACCCTATGATTTACTTGCCTCCACAACAACCACCGAATCTGCCTGGATCTTTGCATTATATGCAGACTTCTTATGGTCCCACTGGTTTGCCAATGGAACTCCCTCCCCAAGGCCACCAGTACCTGCATGTGAACAGACAACTACCTTTCTTAGCCAGCCTAGACCTCCCAGATCTGTCGAGGATTTTAAATGATCTGATCCGTCATTCTCCCCAATGGCCCGCTATACCAGCCAAGCTACTGTTTGACATCCCTAAATTCAATGGCAAAGTGGGAGAGGACCCGAACAATCACGTCATGACCTTTCACCTTTGGTGCTCATCCAACTCCTTGATGGATGACTCTATTCATTTACGCCTTTTTCAACGAACTCTCACGGGTTCTTCCACGAAGTGGTATATAGAATTACCACGAGGTTTCTTCGCCGACTTCAATACCCTCACTATGGCTTTCCTCACCCACTACCAGTTACCGATTCTCTATGAAACAGGGACCAATATTTTGAGTTCTTTCAAACAAAACAAAGCCACTCATATCTCTGATCACATTCATGAGTGGCGACGAAGACGACGTCTCATCAAACTCAAACTTCACGATCAGTTGCTGGCAGAGTGGTTCACAAAATCCTTTGTGAACAACATCGGTCGTGACATCGCCATGGGTGGGGTTTTCACGGAAGAATAAGCCATTAGTCATGCTCAGTACCTTGACCTCGTTTACTCACGAACAGGTACTCTTTACGACTTACTCCTTGATGCACCTCGTCCTTCCACTTCTGCCACTTCAACTACTCCTGCTGCTTCTCATGCAACTGACAGTGTGATTGGCACTTTCCATGCCCAACCACATTCCGCCTTGAGCAAAAAACCCAAACCCATTTCTTCTAATGTTCAAAATGCTCCATCTCCTACCTCTCCCACTGGCAAGACTTCTGAGGTAAATGTTGTTCAATCTACCCCCGCTAGTAAAAACAAATCCAGAAAGGGAAAGGGTAAGAATAAGGAGGACAAAAATACTTTGCAAGCAGAGAGAACCAAAACACCGCCTATTGACGATAGGGATAAGCGCAAACCCCAATACCCTTGTCTTATATGTGATGATGATCACTACACGAAGGATTGTCCACGACGAGCCGAGGTTACTAAGTTCCTTCAAGGGGCCCTGAAACCATCGACTCCGGCCATTTTTTCACAACCCTTCCCCTCTCAACAACAGGCCCAATTGGTCATTCACGACCAACCATCCCCCACCACTACATCTTATGTTTTAATGTGTACAGGTGATTAAAAGCAAAGTGAAATCACACTTACTACTCAAGCCAAAGATTATTCTCCCTCTAAAGAGAAGGTTGATGTTATACCTCCTTCATTGGTCCAACCATCTCCCATGACTCCACCTACCAATGATCCTCTTCATATCGAATGATCAAGCCTCGACACAATGCTTCGCCCTCCTCCAAAGGGCGTCATTCAGAAATCAACTTTCAATCCTCATGCTCGTGCTGCCCAAAACTACAACATTGTTGAAGATCTGGCCCAAGCACCATCTGCGATGTCAGCCCTCGAAGTCCTTCAAAGTTGTCCCATACAACAGCAGGCACTGTTGAAAGATATCGGTGGAATCGACCCGACGGATATGAATTTAATAATTTTTTACTTGGAAGATCACATTCCAAGGTTACCCCCTCAACTTGCATTCCAAATACAAGTGATTGTCTCCAACAAAAAGCATTTGTAGAACTGTTATCAAAGAGGGTGCCTCGACGTGTGTCATGTTTGTTACCTGCTAGAAAGCCATCGGCTCTCCCTCTTTGACTGAATCCCATAACACACTTAAAGACTTCAATGACTCTGGTTTTAAGCCTTACGGTGTCCTTCCTTCATTGCCAATTACGTTAGAAGGAAAAACGGTCCAAGATGAAGTGGAAGTCCTTGACACTCCTCTCGATTACAACCTTCTTCTTAGCCATAGCTGGATTGATTCCATGCGCCTAGTTGTGTCGACTCTTTTTTGTGTTGTACATTTCCCACATCAAGGAAAGGTAATTACCGTCAACCAATTAGCCTTCTTTAACTCAGATACGCATACTGGCATCATACCTTTCATCGCCAAAACCCCCCTCGGATATGAGAATGTCAGTGTAGGTCTTCTCAAAGACTCTTCGTTAATGGGTACCTTCCACATTCCACCACCCGATGTTCCACACCCGTATGTTGCTTCAATCAACATGATCTCCACCTCGATTCACAGAACCCCTGCATCTCATGACCCATGGATGGTACGCGACCTCGGTGATCATCTTTGTTACGGCGATGAAATTCTTTTGAGTCTGGTCGAATCCACCTATCAGGCCATTAAATCGGAAACCCCTTCTACCCCCTATCTTGGTGATTTATCTCCAGATCCTTTCCACGTCATTTTTCCCATGGACGAGATGATTATGTCTGTCATGGAAGACACCCCCTGGAACGATGGACATCACTGTTCCATCATCTTCCTGGAACAACACACCATCGCTAACTACCAATGGATCTCGACCCCATCGACCATTGTCGTCATTTCAACCGTTCCCGAGTCCACACATGACATGTTTTCTAAAGGGAACTTAAGCAATATCTCACCCACTCTTCCCCTCAACATATCCATCAAACCTGGAATTGTCAAAAATGTGCATATCGGAGCTTCATGTTCCCCTGACGAAATCGTCACCTACAAGTCACTTTTCAAAGAATTATGTGACGTCTTCGCCTAGAGCTATGAAGAAATGTCGGGCAGTGACCCCGACATTGTGATACATGAGATCAAGACATACCCAGACACTAAATCCGTCCGGCAACGCCTTTGTCTAGTTCACCCACGTAAAGAGGTCGCTATCAAACTTGAAGTCGAGAAACTTCTCAAAGACAGCTTTATTTACCCAGTGGCCCTCCCAGTGGCCCTCACTAACTGGGTTCCCAATCTTGTCCCGATCGATAAGAAACAAGGCACAATACGCATGTGCATTGATTATAGGGATATTAACAAAGCTTGTCCCAAAGACAACTTTCCTACCCCCTTCTTTGATCAGATTGTCGATGATTGCACCGGAAGTAAAATCTTCTCTCTAATAGATGGTTTCTCCGGATATAATCAAATCAATATTGTTCCCGAGGATCAACACAAAACCACTTTTATTTGTCCTTGGGGCACTTTTTCTTATCGGAAACTTCCTTTTGGACTTAAAAACACTGGCGCAACTTTCCAGCGTGCTATGTCTTATGCTTTCCATGATATCAAGCACATCGTGCAGCCATATCTTGATGACTTATCCACTCATTCCATGCGTCGGGTCGATCATCCCATACACCTCCGATCCATTTTCCTCCGCTGTCGATTTTACCATATACACTTGAATCCTCACAAATGTGTTTTCTACATAGAATCCGACCGACTTCTAGGCTTTATTGTTTCATGTCAAGGGATCAGGGTAGATCCTTTAAATGTTGAGGCAATTCTCAATCTCCCTCCTCCTTCTACACTTTTCTAGTTACAAAGTTTGCAAGGGAAAGCAAACTTTCTTCGTTGTTTCATCTCCAACTATGCCGAGATAACTCTTGGATTTACACGACTACTCAAAAAGGGGTCCAAGTTTGTATGGGATACCATCACAAACAAATCTTTCGAAGCTCTGAAACTATCCCTAACACGTGCTCCGCTTCTCTTCCCCCCCGATTACAGTCGCGATTATTTCCTCTACCTCGCAGCCTCGGATTACACCATCGCTATGGTTCTTGTCCAGGAAGATGATTCTCATGAAGAACATGTCATATATTACTTGATTCAAAGTCTAACACCTACCAAAACCAAGTTTTAAATGTCGAAAAACTAGCCTTGGCAGCCGTCCAAGCAGTTCAACATTTCCAGCACTATATCCTCTCTCGCAAGACTACGGTAATTTCTAACTGCAACCCTATGAAACACATTCTCACATTTCAATTGCTAGGGGGAAAATACTCCAAGTGGATCATGATACACAAGATTTTGACTTAGAATTCGAACGTGCTAAGTCCACGAAATCCTTAGTTTTTGTCGAGTTGATATGCGACTTTCCCTACTCTAAAACGGAAAATGTAGCAACTGATTCATTACCTGATGAATCCCTTTTCCTAATTAGTTTCGATGATATTTGGTACGACGATATCATCATATATCTCCAAACCCAGACTTTCCAGCCCAATTTATCCAGTACTGACCAACATCAAATACACTACCAAGCCCGTCAATATATTATCCTCGGTGATACTCTTTATCGTCGTGGGATTGACTCAGTTTTTCGACGCTGCCTCACATTTGACGAAGTCAAGAAAGCCTTAAATGACTTTAATTTTGGAGCCTGTGGTGGTCATATGTCCGGGTATACCACTGCCCAGAAGATCTTACAAGCATGGTATTTTTGGCCTTCTTTATTTAACGATTGCATAATCGTCGTCCACAAATGCCATGCTTGCCAGACCTATAATCATAAAATATGGTCACATCCTGCTCCTCTTCACCCTATGGTCTCCGTTGGCCCCTTTGCGAAATGGGGTATCGATTTCATGACATTTCACCCCCACTTGGCCAGGGGGCATGGATACATTATTGTAGCCGTAGATTATATTACGAAATGGGCCAAGGCGATGCCGACATTTGACAATACTGGAAAGACCATAGCATTATTCATTTTCAATCACATCATAGCTCGTTTTGGTGTTCCCCATGATATCGTCACTAATCATGGTAGCCACTTTAGAAACTTCATGATGTCTGAACTCACTGAAAAGTTAGGTCTTCTCCATGAAAACTCAACGCCCTATTACCCACAAGCCAATGGCCAAGTCGAAGCAATTAACAAAGTTCTCATAACCAAGCTTCAACGAATGATAGGGATTCACAAAACAAGTTGGCAGACAATGTTATTTTCAACATTGTGGTCTTACTAGACGTCCATTAAGTCTGCTACTAGGTTTACACCATTCCGGTTAGTCTATGGTCTTGATGCTATCCTCCCAATTGAATGTGAGATACCCTCCTTGAAACTAGCCGTAGAACTCCTCCCAAACACTTCTACCGAGGAAGAATGTCTGTTTTATCTCATGCGATTAGATGAAACGCGACGCGATGCTACCCTAGTCATAGAAGCCCAAAAGAAACGTGTCAAGGCCCAATATGACAAACATGTCAAGCCTCGCATTTTCTTCGAAGGAGATATGGTTCTCCTTTATGAACAAGATTAGGATATGCTAGGAGATGGAAAATTCGAAGCCATGTGGCGAGGTCCTTATATCGTTAGACGAGTTTTGGAGAAAGGATCTTATGAGTTAGTAGATTATGATAGTATCCCTTTGAGTGAACCCAGAAATGGGTTGTACTTAAAGAAGTACTATGCCTAAGATCACCTGTGCATGAGTACTTGTATTTTATTGTATCATACTTCTTGCATCTTACTGTAGTATGCTTTTTTCGTTATCTGGTCTCTGCCCTTATGTTACGTTGTGTTTGGTTTCCAGATGTCGAAGTCTTCGCTACCCCACATTGGCTTCATTGATGGTGCTAGCCATAGTACTCAAAACCTTGCCTCTGTTGCATGGGAAATTTACACCCCTACAAACGAACTTATCACTCTACGAGGTGTGTGTCTCGGCCGTGTGACCAACAATATTGCAGAGTATAGCGTCGTTATCGAATTTTTGATTGATGCTATCTCGCTCGGTATTCATCACTTGGTTGTATGACTCAATCCGCAGCTAGTAGTACTACAGTTAAGTAATGTCTATGCTATTCAAAGTCCTACTTTATTACGGGTATATTTACGAATTCGCCTCTTGGAACGTTATTTTGATTATATTGAGTATCAACATATTCCTAGATGTCTAAATACATTAACTGATGCATTGTCTAACTATGTATTAGACACATTTGGGCCATTTATAAACCAATCAAATCACATGTATCACACAACACAAGATAAGCCGGTAGAAGCCATATATATGTACATAACAATCAAATTTATTTATTTTTACAAAAAATTTCTATCCAAGGACCAAAATTTCAAAATTTGAAGCTCATAGCTTCTACAAAGTAACGTCATGGATGACACTCATGATAACACATGAATGCCCAAGAAACCCTACAAATCATTCGGCCAATAGACTCTGACACACCCACCGTATGGCGCTGATAACGCCGAGGGACCTCTTCGATAGGCATGTACGAAATGTCAGCAGTCAACCCTTCTAAGTTTTGTTCCACTACCTCATCATATTCAGCATCCCATCGTGGCATTTGAGCCACCTCTCCTCATCACTGAATAGGATAGGTACCCGGAGGTCGATAAGGCCCCACATCTGTGTCATCAAAAAATATTTTTTGTAATTAGACCTTGGACAAACATAAAAACATTACATATGATAAAACTCACAAAAACATTTAAAAAGTGAAAAATTGTGTACTTCTTACCTAGCTCTCCCCACTGAGCGTCCTCAGGTAGGGCCAAATCTGGATCTCCTTGGAAATCCAACCCAGCATAAGCATAATCGTTGACCATCAACATCTATGGCCGCAACCAGTCAAAGAAGGAATCATTGTATTTGATGATCAACCCAGCTACATGTCGAGCCATGAGATTGCACCACCTCAACATCCTCGGATCCTCTGGAGCCAGTAAACCCCACTCAACCTGCAACCTCAGCAAGGGAACCCTCTCAAGAAAGAAGGACACCAAAAGTGATATGTACCCGAATCACTTCAGGTCAGCTTTCCTGCATTTTTTCAACTGCCTCTTTATGCTACAAAGGACTGTGTATGACCAGTTAAAGACCCGAGGCTCAGTAGACTCTATGGTGTACTGAAAATAGCTCTGGAGAGCCATGTGTGGAGCAGCACTCCCAGCCATACGAGCAATGGTGAACAAGTTAGTGCGAAGGGTCAAATCCTAGACCCCCCAAATGGCCACCTTTCCTTTGCTTCCTTCCACCTCTGGAACACAGTACTAATGGCAATACTCACTCATAGGCAGCCCACCACCCTGGCTACTGGTCAAGCTAGTGTGATACCCATGCCGTGACAGTCCTGTTAGGAAATAAACGTCCTCGATATCCAAGAGAAATGTGTGGACCCCTACATGGAATACTTGTTGGTCCACGTCCCACATATGAACGAGGTACTCCAACAACCTCACTTGGGCCCTCATACCCGGGATCTGAAAGAATTTTAGGAGACCATAGTCTCGTAAAGTGGAAATAGTGCCCAGGTCATTCTCGGTAATAACATCATCTTCTTCATTCTCTCTTTCACGCCATTCCAGAACCATTATGACGGTCAAATGCTTGCACAAGAATCATAAGAAGAAGGTCAACAACTCTTTTCAAGCCTTGGCACATTTTTCATTGGGAAAAAACCAAAGCAATTTTTCATTTTGCGGTTCTCGCAGGTGCCCCTTTAGCATATTGCAAGGTTCTCATAGGTACCTTTGGTTCCACCTGCAAGAATCATGCATTCTCGCAAGTCTCGTATGGCTAGCCTGCGAGAACGTCTGGGCGCAAATTTTAGCCCTAAAACAAGCTCAAAAACTTGAAATTTGTGAATGAAAACAAAAAATTGAACCTTGAAAAGGTAGAAGATAGGGAGCTTACCTCACTGATATTGGAGACGGTTTGCCAAATGGTTGATCGTACCTTCTGCAATCGAGCACTGAATTTCAAGGGCAAAAGAGGGGTTTTGGGCTAAAATCTTGGCAAAGTTACAATGACTATGGTAAAAGAACTTTTACCCACTTATATTTACTTTTTACCATTTTTGTTGGTTTTTATAATTGTTTTATTCATCAAACCTAATGCCTAATAGCCCTATGCGTGTAACTTTTTGCAGATATGACGACTTCGAATTCCACACGAAGGAGTACGGACATTCTCTCTTTTTTCATCGCATGTTTAACTATTTTTTATGGTTTTTTACAAAACCTCGATCTTGGTCTTTGCTCGTTCTCGTGCTCGAAAATACATGAGAGCGTAATCGAGCACACTTTTATCACTTTTTCAGGTTCATAATGGTTATACGAAAAAGGAACCCCCTGGAGTCCTCTTTAAGCTTTTTTCAGACTCTCTAAATATGAAAAGATTGTCGAGCGATCTTGCTATTTTCACACTCGTTAAAGTATTTGAAGAAAGCATCTGTTGGGCGATAATTTATCTCTTTTTCGGTCTCATCAGACTACTTTACAAAAAAGGAACTGAGAGATTTCTCTTTTGAGTGTTTTTCCAGACTCTATAATCATGAAAAACCTTCAAGTTTTCTATCTTTGGACTTGTTAAACAAACATCGAAAGACCTGTAATGGGACCGAACCACTCCTTCCTAGGTTTCGTTAAACATACTCTGAGGGACTCGTTTGAAGGATGAGCTTACATCAACAAGCATATGTTATCCTCCTCAAGATTGCGTAAAAATAAAGAGGTTCTCACCAGAAATGGTGGGGGAAAATTTGGGAAAGGGATGTGTTTTCGTATTTATATTATTGGCAGTAAGTGTCGCTCTTGAACATGACACCCCCTGTTCATTATCTGAAGCCAGTTTGGGAAATCCATTTATCTCTCATTCGACTTGTTACAAGGTCATATCCTGAGTCATATCCGAGTCAGTGTTGCCAAATCATTTGTCGTGTCGTTCATATTTTCAAGAGAATTTCATCTGAAACCTCTATTGAGTCGGCCATCTGCAGTTGTCCATTTGTACCGAGTCGGCCTTCCCTGTGTCCATGTCCATCTATATTCATACTCGGTTTCACCTTCAAACTCTGTTACTTATTTCATGTCATTGATCGGGGATACATCAAGGCCCTCCTATGACGAGTCTTGTTCCGTTGACTCCATCTCATTATCCGGAAACAATATTTAGAAATTATTTGGTACCTTGGAACTTGCATGCCTCAATGGGAGGCTTTCTTGCTTCCAACAGCGGGTTTTCATCATTGACCCCTGATCAGGAGATTCCATTGAATGTTCGACCTCAACTCATTTATTCACATTCATTGGATTGTACCAGTGTACTTTGGGAGTCATTGACATTAATGGTGATTTCCCTCGCACTTGTTAACGGTTGCATCATTGATCGGTAATCAAGTGGTTTCTACCATGTTCGACTTCGGCACATGTAATCACATGGTTAGATTCGTACTTTTAGGTGATGGGATTGAATACCCTGGGTTTTATCTTTTTGACCTAGGCTGCAATGGAATGTGTATGATTTGCATCGACACATAGATCCACTTTGTATGTCTCGTGGCTATGTCGTCTTAATTTGAATCTTCTTGCATAGATCCACAGTGTATTCTTGGTGGCTATGTGATATTTTGACAGCATGGATCCACGGTGTATGATTGGTGGCCATGACCCATGTTCATGATGTCATCTGTTTGTGATCTGAGTATGGGGATGCCTACCTCAGAATTGGTATTATATTCTGCATATGCTTGGTTGTTTGCAGGTTTCCGATTACGTGCACTCCTAGTTTCCAACACACACACACAGTTTACAAAGTATTTCATTTATCACTGATTCTGGCCTCATACTTTGGGGGGCATTGTATTACACGTGATTTTGGTCATCCTGGTGATGTATTAACAATGGTGCTTTCAGGCTCCCAACAAGGATTTCTTGCCTGAGAAAAGTGGATCTTGTCTCCTTCCAAAAACACATTTTCAAAGTGAGTTTGCACGCTTCATATGACCTAGGGTGTGATAATGACTCATTCTCATAGGCCACCTTCATCTAGGGTGTGAACTTTTCGCATTTTTCCCCATACATAGGGTGCGAACCTGTTTTCAAGCTTGGAAAAGAGAAAAGGTCTCGAGGGTTCTAGAAGGGAATCTTCTAGAAAATGAGTTGGCATTCATATGGTTGTCATTTTACTGACTTCTCGGATTTGATGGGATCATCCTCATCCATGTAACCATCTCTCCTTCTCCTATATATTCAAAGGTTTCTCATGGAAAAGGTTAAGCAAGATTAATTGAAGAATTGATGAAGGAATTGTGTGAAGAAACGTGCTTAGACAAAATCTTGAAGACTCTAGCTGGTCTATCAAGAGGAATTGGATCTTCTTCATGCAAGTACAGAGCAAGTGTGTGTGTTGGAACCAAGAGTCACTAAAAGGAAGCTTGTGACATCAAGGTGATTAGGTTGTATCTTCTACTTTCAATTAATATGATACAGCGACATGTCCCTTTCCCATAAAGTCATTCTTACTTTATTGTGTAATTCCTTGATCATATGCATAAGTTGAAATTGAATACATTGTGCTATCTTCACTTTGGGTGGTTTGTGTTGTCTTGGGCTTGACCTCATGAGAGCACCAGAGCAAAGCGGGATCAATATTGACTTAAGGAAGCAATACAAAGGTATGTCACTTGTTCCTCCTTACTAGCAAATTCAATGATTGCAACTTAGGGAAAGAGTCATGTCCTGTCCTATTTTGTTCTAGATCTAGGTGGATCTAGGGAGATCTGTTAGTGTTCGCACCTACCAATTAGTCCAATAGCAGTAGGTTCTCGCCATCAACAGTTGGGAATATATCAATGTCTCTTGATCGATAAATTCTTTAAGTGTTTGACCCTGAAACCTCTATTCACACTTGTAAGAATTTACTTGGTGCCTTGATACCTACTTTCATTATCGGTAGGTTGTCTCACTTTTGTTAACTGTATGCCTTAATGACCAGTAATCAACCAGAGTCTCATTGTGTTCGACCTCAACTCCTTTATTCACACGATGTATACTTGCACCTTTGGAAAATTGTGTAGAAGACTTGAAAACATCAGTTCATAGTCGCAGCTTTCATGAGTTGTTGCTACCTTTCATTGGACCAATACCTATGTCACTTCAATGATCATGGAAGATCAAATTGTACTCCATTGTATACATATATCTTCAAATTGATTTTGAGATTTGTTTTATTGGGCCTTGTTCATGACTATGACAACCTTTGGCATGTAGCCACCTTTGTATTGCCTATTCATGGCCATGGACAGTTTTTTGGTATATTTTCACATGGATATGCAATGTAATTCAAATTGGTAGCCATGTGTGCAAAGTCAGTACAGATTGTAATAATATCATGTGCAACTCTTTCTTCCAGCTGGGTCCCCATTACTTCACTTCTGGGTATTATAATGTATTTCGGCCATCGCAGATACTCCTCTGACCTCACACATTAGGGGGCATTTGTTATAGCAAGATTTGCCTCACCCTATGCAAACTTTCACAAAAGGAATTTTTCCATTTCCCTATGTAGACTTGAAGTCCCTTTTTGCAAATCCTAAAGCTAAAAACATTATTTTTCCACATATATGCACCCTACCTATAGTACATCATGCGTATATGTAGGTTTCACCACTACAGCCCATGTACATCGGGATTTGTGCCCAAAATTAAAAAATGGTGTTGGGTTTCCATGTCACGTCACACGATCCATGATCCTTGAAATTTCATATACTGGAAACATTCTGACTCGGCCCTTCAGTTCCACTTGAAGGATACAAATGGGCCAAATCTGAGCTATGGAAAAGACAAGAAGAATTCAACTTTGAGAGCAAAGTTACTCTGGAGAAATTATCCACTTCATATTGAGTTTGCATCCCCTTGTCCTTTTAATTATGAAGACATTGTTCAACCCCCAAGCTCTTCCTTACTTGATTGAGAACCTCATTTTCTCTCTTATATGAGCTTGCCTTTGGTGGAGGATTTAAGTGGTGGAAGATCAATTGGAAGGGACTTAGTTTCTCGGTTTCGAACCGTGTCGTCACAGAAGTTTGTAATGCATTCACTTCTGTTGATTACATTTTAATAGAAATACTTTTTTATCGTCCAATTAATATCTTGCAAATATTTGAATTGTTATTCCATAGGCGTATTTGTTATGAATGTTGATGGATTATGCTATTGAATGTGATAACATTATATATTATCACAATATGTTTGTTTTTCTTGGTTGTCGAGGACAAGTTGTAGGTGTATTTCTTTGATTCAAGTGCTCAACGATGGACTTCATCAAACATCTAGACGAGGTAGGCCTTTTATCTTGTCTTGCTAGCATATTTGTTTATATAGCATACCTGAGATTAGAGTTGATTTTGTTGGATTACTGAGAGGGGGGGTAAATCAATAATAGTGCAATCATAATCTTTTTTCTCCAAATTAATCCAATTGTTATATCAATGTAGTATTATTATCCAATAATGAGCAATAAGAAAAGAACAATCACACACATATACAATACACCAATGTTTTACGTGGAAACCCAAATCGGGAGAAAACCACGGGATCATTTTTCTTATATGTCTTGAATAATTACATTCATTGGAAGCACCAACTTCCTTTGTTTTCCAGCTACAACTGGAAGAGGCTTCAACCCCCTAGTTTCTCAAGCTACAACCTGAGGAAAGATCCAACTCCCCTATTCTCTGGCTACAGCAAGAAGGAGGCTACAACCCCCTATGTTCTCTGGCAACAATCGGAAGGTGGCTACAACCACCTGTCCTTGCCCCATTCAACCACCCTGAAGTATAAATAGAATGATGGAACCACTGTCAACCTATCACTCTGAGATATACTATCATACAACTGTATCAACTTGTACCACTTACCTGTATCCAATATGTATAATTGCCTTGTAATCAATCTGTACCTGAACTAAACATGTATCTACAAAAATACAACAGGTATGCGACCTGTAGTGTTGCAGCTTATGTATGTGCGTGCCCTATCTGTTATGCAGCTCGCATATGTATGCTACTAAATTGTTATGCAGCCTGTGTATGCCTTATGAAAACTAGGGTTTCCTTTTTCTTGAAAACTTCTGACCCTCTGTAACTTCTTTCACATAGATATGTAACTTGTCACTATATCCAGACTATAATTGTACCCTGTGCATGCATCCTCATACATAACCTTTACTCAAGGAAAATATGTCTCTCTCTAGTCATGTGCTACATAGGTGTGTGTAATCATGAACAATTATAATATCCCTCACATGATCTTAGTCATAAAACCCTTTATGATATTTAGCCTCTCAATACATCAACTTCTAC
The DNA here is from genome assembly GCA_000966675.3 of Picea glauca. Classification (NCBI taxonomy): domain Eukaryota; kingdom Viridiplantae; phylum Streptophyta; class Pinopsida; order Pinales; family Pinaceae; genus Picea; species Picea glauca. The sequence continues at coordinate 261,409 of JZKD02S2436548.1, forward strand.
ACAACTACAAGCTCTCAACCATGTACCATAAAAACCCTTAGCCATATGCCAAGAAATACAAAATGTGCCTCACAAGAAATATCAATGTTTAACATACCAACATTGTAATTCTATAGATCTGAATTATGCAGAAGATCACATGTAGCCACTAGTCTCTCTAGGGAGAATCCTCAAATCTCCATTGCCATTCCTCATCCATACATCAAAATCCAACTATTCATAGAAATAAGACATACCTTTTGAACCAATGGATGGATCTGATGTATTTGAGCAGTTTAGACCTTCCTGGGAGCTTGATTTCAGAATCTAGAACTTCTGCATGTTCATCTTCTCAAGTTTCCATGAATTTATCAACATGTACGGTCCCTATACACAGGCAGCCCGTGTACTGTACACACCCTATACACAGACAACTCGTGTATATGCACCCTATACACAGACAGCCCACGTACACACCAGAAAATAGGGTTTTCTGTAAATCTAAGAATTTCACCATCAACCCTTCATGCTACCTCAGATGTATCCACAAGTATTTACAAGAAGATTTACACAAGAAAATATATATACAATATGTACAAGTGTGTATTTTATGAGTGAGCTTTGTCTCTTATTTATATCTTCATCTAGCCTTACACTTTCCTTATTTTAGGGCTTCTTCATTTAAAATAATTTCTTTTGCAAAGCACTTTGACTCTTGGGGGCTTCTATAAGACTCATGAGGGTTCTCCAACTTCATATGGTCATAACTCTCTAACCATGAGGATTTATGTGACGTTCCTATGATCGGACGGTTACCTCCCAATCAGGAGGGACCAGTAGTGGGTGGGGGGGCACCGCCTGAGGGAGGGGCAAGAGGTAGTGCTCTAGACGCACCGTGAGTGGTGCTCTATGTATTTTTGTATTTTTGTATATAGGCTGTTGAGCCCATTTTGTACCGAGGTGCTTCACTGGCCTGCAGATACTTGTATTTTTGTACGTAAACATTTGGATGGCACTGTGGACTAACTTATATATACATGAGTATACATTTTGAGATCTATGTGATGGTTACATGTGTTTTTTAATGTTTGATGATGTCTAATATATATAGATGGTGTGACAGGTTTTTTATATGTTTATGTATGTGTAGAGGTATCTTGATGTGATATATGCCATTCTAACACAATGTTAGCTAAGTTATCTGTAATTTGATTCAATTGTCTTGGAATATGTGTAAATGTAATGAAATCAAATGTCAAGATAAAATTCCAACCTGTAGGTATTTGCAAAAGAGGCAAGGATCGCGGACACAGTACACATTATTGAGCTGGAGAATGACTAGTTGAGAGTCGAGAAAGATGCTAAGTTGACGAATACGATGATGCTGGGCATCGACGAGGAGGCCAATGACTGCAGTGTATTCGGCTTGGTTGTCAGTGGCTGATCCCAAACATATGTCGCTCGAATGGATAATTTCATGTGAGGGGGTATAGAGGGCCCAAGCTATTGAAGCGAGATTTTGTGTCCAATGGTTGGCGCCGTCGACGTAACCGATGTGGTAGGCCAGTGGAGGACGCATCTGTCAATAGCACAAATGATAGTTTAGACATGAGGGATGGAAAAAAGATTAAAAACACTATAAAAGAAATAACCTAAAGTAGAATGACTATGCTTAGGCATAAAATTTCTTTAAGTATAACCCATTGACAGGTTCTTTAAGAGAGAGGCCTTCGGGAGAGGCCAATATGTATGCGCCTTTGGTGAGACAATGTTGGATAATGTATGGGCCATACCATAGTGACTCGAATTTTCCATGAACAAAGGTATCGTCAGCGATATCATAAGTAAGGACGAGGTCACCTTCGTGAAATGAGCGAAGGTTGACATGTTGATCAAAGGTGGCCTTTGATCATTTTTTAGCTGCCTCATTGTTCTGTAATGAAGATCGATGATCTTCATCCAAGGACTCTAAGTTCAGCAAGTGTTGCTCCATTGGAGCAATGTCGGGTAATAGCTCAATTGCGGTGCGTAAGGTGGGAATTTCACACTCGATGTGAAGAGTGGCCTCAACCCCATGGACTAGATGAAATGGTGTGAAACCAGTGGCGGTTTTCACAGCTGTACAGTAAGCCCATAGAATGAAAAATAACATATGATGCCAATTGGTCTTATGTTTGTTAACCGTGTGCTGTAACATGGTCTTGACGACCTTGTTAACTGCTTTGAACTGTCCGTTAGACTGAGGGTAATATAGTGAGGCAAAATCATGGGAGAATCCTAACCGAGATGAGAGTTCGACAAAAATCTCATTCTCGAAGTGTTTCCCGTGATCGAAAACTAATTGGAGTGGTACTCCAAAGTAGGATATGATGTGGTTAAAGAAAAAATGTACTGCGGTGTCAGCAGTATTGTTGAAGGTGGGCATAGCTTCCACCCATTTTGTGAAGTAATCAACTGTGACGACAATGTATTTGTGGCCATTGCTAGAGGGGGGTTTACAAGTCATGAATTCGATGCCCCATTTACAAAAAGGGCCGGCAGTGATGAATGGATGAAGAAGAGCAGGTGGTTCTCAGGCTTTGTTGGAGTAAAGCTGACACTTCTCGCTCCGTTTCACAGCATGAATGAAATCGTGAAACAAGGTAGGCCAAAAGTAACCTTCTTGGATGATCTTCTGAGTAGTGGACATTTTCGAAAGATGGCCCCCACATGCGCCACTATGGTATTCATTCAAGACTCTGTCGACCTCGTCAATGGTCAGGCATTGACGAAGAATGGTGTCGACCCCTTGCCGGTATAAGATGTCTCTGATGATGAGGTAGCGGGGGGCCTGGTGGTGAATACGACGATGATCATATCGGGAAAGGTGGTTACCAAACGTTTGAGTTTGGAGATAGACGAGGAGGTCACCGTACCAAGGATCATCCAAAGTGATGTAAAAGAGGTGTTCGTCGAGAAATTTGGTATAGATGGGGGCACTGGTTGTGTCAGAGGGGAAGGTCGTGACAATTTCAGCGAGGATGAGGGATTTTTTGCTCTTGGGTGTTGAGAATTCAAGATCGTACTCCTGAAGAATAATGATCCATCGAGAAAATTTGCCATTAATTTGTCGACGACTGAGCAAGTATTTCATAGGGTTGGAATCTACTATGACCTTAGTTGTGCGAAGCAGAATGTAATGACGCAGTTTCTGGACTGCGAGGACAACTGCAAGGGCTAGTTTCTCTTCGTGGTTATACTTCAGGGGTGGCCCTGAAGGGTTTTTACTAACGTAATAAATGACATGCTCACGATCATCATCATCGATTTGAACGAGAACTCCTGCTACTGAGATAGTTGAGGCTAATATGTAGATCATATAGTCGTGATTGTAGTCGGGTGCACTAATTAAAGGGGCATTGGAGAGCGCCATTTTAATATCGTCAAATGACTTTTGGGCATGTTCATCCCAGTAAAATGGGATGTCCTGGTGTAGTCTGGGACAAATCGCCGTAGAAAGTTAGCCTTTCCTTGTAGGCTCTGGAGTTGATGTAAATTCTGGGGAGGTGGAATTTCATTGATAGCTTGGACTTTGTGGGGGTCCACGGTAATACCACTTTGGGAAACGATGAATCCGAGGAGGCGTCCCGCGGTGACCTAGAATACACACTTGAGGGGATTCAAGCAGATGTTGTACTGACGGCACCATTGCAAGATGATCCGTAAATCATCAAGATGTTGGGTGCGTTTCTTGGATCAAGCTGTGAGGTCATCCAAGTATGTGAGGATGATATGAGCCAGATCATGAAAAATGTATGTCATAGCCCATTGGAAAGTTGCACCAACATTTTTTAAGCCAAAAGGCATGACACGATATGAAAAAGTACCCCAAGGGGTAGTGAATGCAGTTTTGTACTGATCGGCTAGGTGAATTTGGATTTGATTATAACCAAAGAAACCGTCCATGAAGGATAGAGCCTCGTGGCCTATGCAGTCATCGATAATTTGATCGATGAAAGGCGTTGGAAAGTTGTCTTTGGGACATGCGTGATTGAGATCATGAAAGTCCGTGCAGACGCGGATAGTGCCTTGTTTTTTATTAACGGGTAGAGGGTTGGAAACCCATGAGGTATAGGCGATGGGGTAGATGAACCCAGTCGCGCGTAATTTGTCAATATCGGTGTTGATGGCCGCTGCTTTGGATGGGTGTAGCGGTTGTTTTTTTTTACGAATGGGTGTAATGTCGGGCCAGGTGTCGATGCAATGTTCGACGATAGAGGGATCAAGGCCAGGCATTTATGTTTATGACCAGGAAAAAATATCCCGATATTCCTGGAAGAGGGATTTATAAGCGGTGATTTCTTGAGGAGTGCAAGTGGCTCCAATAGTGATTTCCTCAACGATGCTATTTTTTATGGAAATGTCGATTTTGATGGTTGGGGAAATGTTGGCCATGTTGCCTTCTTCAAAAGCATCAGGGACAGGAATGGGGTTGTTGAACCAGTCGATATGCCCTAATGGGATAAAATCCTTGGTTTCGACCGCGTATATGGGGTGTTGGTTAGGAGGCATGGATGCTTCTTGTAGAAAGAAGAGCGCTCAGCGGTGTAGCGCATCCCATGGGTATTCAGGGGTGTTTAACTCTTCGAGTATTTCCTCATCACAGTGGAATTGGCAGGAATACAAGGGGCCGTGAAGAGTGATATCAGTGACTATTGTCGTGTGGCTGCCCCCTGGTGATGAAGAAGCAGGAAGAATGTCGCAATGGAATTGCGATGGTTCACTCGACATAAACCAAATATCAAAATACTGAGGAGTACCTGTGGTAGTTGGATGTAAAATTTCCGTAGGGAAATAAGCGAGAGAATTGGGGGGATTTGGGGGTGAATCCTCGGATAAGTCATCCAAGAACCATGGAGACGTTGGGAGGGCCTTGGGTTCGGGATAAATGAGATGAAGAATCTCTAGTGACGAGGTAAGTTCAACCATCGATTCTATGGGTCGTTGCAGCAGGGTCAATTAGCGTTGCCTGTATTCAATGATCATAGGACACTGGTATGTAAAATGATCTAAGGATTCACATAGAGAGAAAGGGAATCTCATATGTTCATTGACTGAAGTTGTGACATAATGGATGTCAGTGATTTTTGGTAGGGATGACATAGCTGGACTGGGTTTTCTCTAGAAGCTTTGGCGTATTGCGGCTAATGTCTACCGAAATCATGGCAGTGTTGGGAAATGGTGTGTATTGTTATCACCCTATAAGTTATAGGATCAACTGGTGACTGGGATATTATCTTTCTCTAGAATTTTTTGTTGACAAATGATTTTTCATTCTGCAAATAATTTGAAAAAGAAAAGAAAAGAAAAGAGGGCATAAAAGAATTCAATAAAATCCCCATGCAATAATAGTAACTTGGTCCATACCTTTCAAGCATGGCCAAGTTCTTTTTAAATTGATGTTGATAAGGTAGTGAATGAATTTGGCTAAACAGATTAATCTTAGCCAAAGTGTCTAAGTTAGATTAGTGAATAAATCTGGCCAGACTGTCTAATCTTGGTCAGATAGCCCCAGGGTAGAGTAATTTCTTAACCCAAAAATCTAATCTGGGTTAATTGTCATAGGAAGCTAGGTTAGAATATAGGTTAGTTGCTTTATTGCTTCATTTCAATAAGAACTAGTTTTGATGTAAGTGTCGCGCCATGTTTCAAATGTTTAGAAATGGTGTTGGCCAAACCCCATGGTGGTGTCCACCTGAAAAACCTTGGAAAAACCCA
>JZKD02S2436548.1:267365-277926 GCA_000966675.3 Picea glauca
TACCTTAAATGGAAGGGGGGGGTCCGGAATGAGTGATAAAATGCGTACAAAGATCTGCGGCCATGAAACAAGCACTCAGATCAATGGCTCAAAATGTTTTTTGGACCCCCCTGACTGATCTGCTTTTAACCAAGGGGGGGGGTCTGGAATGGAATCTTCCCTCTTGCGGGCCCCTCTTTATACATGGCGTCAATTTAATGGTCCCGAGTTCTATCACTGCCTATTGTCTGACATACATTCATCACATGTTGACGTCACTGTCCACCTTTCTGAAAAGGGCCATGTCCCATAAACTTATGTTAGTCCTTTCCCCTCAGTCACTCTCGGCAAGCCCCATCATCATGACTTATATCCCAATCGATCGTCTCCATGTCACTTGTCTGTATTCCCTCAGTTACCGTCACCTACCATCTCACATCCCAAATGACTCGTTGGCCATTTATTACTGGATAACCTATCTTTTATCCAGCTGACCTGTCTCCCGCGCCCAATGGACACCCGTTTACTCAAAACTACCCCCATTCTCCCTTTTCTCACCATTTACCACTCATCGCACCAGAGAGTTTTTACATCGTTGACTCCTCTGTTACACTCAGTTGCCTTCACCCACAGTCAGTTTCCCCCACTAACGTTGTTTGTCTTGTAGGTACTCATTGCAGAAATGGCGCCAAAGTCCAAATAAGCAGAAGGAGAGGAGAATCCATTTCTCCCGCCTCCTATCGACCTTGACAGGATCCTATTGGTCGACAAAGACCGATTAATCACAGATACAAAGTGCGATTTTGATTTCGCAGACCTTCAGTCGTGGCTCAAGGAGGTCTTCCTAGACTAGAGTAATGAAATCGGACTCTGGGAGTCCAATTTACCCCTTTACCTCTTCCCTCAAATTCATCCTTTTCCAAAGTTTTCCCTCAAGTGCCAAGCTCACTACATTCCCGAGAAAAGAGTCGTCGTCTCCTCGTCCAGAGAGATTCTTTTCCTTGTCACACCCGAATCTATTGACCAAATGATGCAAATTCCCCGAGCCAACTCTGCGTCATGCTTCAACCTGGAAATTCTTATAGAGTTGTACCAGAAAATGACCTTCCCCCAAAGAGCTCAAATATTCGAGCTTTTTCTTCCCCCATCCGCTCAATTCCCCTCCACAAATCCTCCGTATCCTTCCTCCATGTTCTCGACTAAAGGAAAACAGATCATTTCATCCCTTTGTGCCTTGTTAGGATACTATTCTGATCAGTGGGTAGATGAACCCATTCTGGGTTTTCTATCCATCTTCTCTACCAATGAAAATCCCACCACCTAGTTTGATTTCAGCACTTTTCTGGCGGACAATATTCACGAACAGTTCGTGAATTTCACCACGGAAGGCATGTTCAGATACTCTTCCATACTGGCGTACTTGTTCATTTTCTTCCAAGCAGAAAAATTCATGTTTTCCATGCAGAAGATGGATGGAGATGGTAGGCCCCAGGTAGTGACAGCATGGACCTCCTTTCTCAATCACAACTCCACAAAGTTCAGCTTCAAGGAGTTCATTGATCAATTCTACCACCCTGTAGTGAGTATGCTTAGCGGCAGGCCCAAGCCTCGGATAAACGATGAAGTTCATAGGATCCTGCACCTCTCGGACAAAACAAAGAAAGGTGATTGGTATTTATACCAGGATTACACCGATATCAGAGTATACGGGTGCGAGTTGGCACCATATAAGCTACCCAAGTATCTGCCTGTCAGGAGTTTTGCTTTGGAATATATAAGGTAGATAATAAATTCTGATGATATCCATTTTGTGTCACTTAAGAAAAAGCAACAGCTTAGAATCAAGGGGTAGATTGGTTCCTTCATCTGCAATAATTGTGGTGCTGGGAAAGAAGTAGACAGGATGCTGAGGGAAATGAAGTTCTCCATGAGTTTCCCCTAGAATTACGATCCATGTGGGATCATCTCATAGATGAGGGTGAAGAACAAAAACATCCCATATGTTCATGAGTCCAGGCCTGAAGTTGAGAAGTTCACAAATCAGATAGCCTGGGAGCCCAACACATTGGTCGAAGTACAAAAGCAGGATCCCCTGACCACTGTATCTCAAATATCCACACCACAAGTCCCGAAGGAGAAAAGGCCTCGGCAAGATTTATCTTCGCCTGTCACGGAGGTATCATCCGAAGAGTTCCAGTTGCACACTGAGAGGCCTAAGACTATGTCAGTTCCTGGCCCTACCAGAGAAAAAGAAGCCCCATATACAACAGTGACCAAGGTTGATAGGCCACCCTTTGGTTCGAGCCTCCATAAGGTCATAACCTCAGCAGTGTCGAGAAAATCTACAGACTCTCCATTGACCACCCAGCCAGGCAAGGTGGGACCGAAGCTGAGTATCTTTGAGAAGTATGAGCTGATCAAGAAAAGGAACCAGACCCTGACCAACAGTACCTGCGCCTATTTTTGGAAATAGACATCGACTGCGCAACATAGGTTGTTATCGGCATTCGACACCGAGAAGTTCCGAATGCATATGGAATTCCTCCAGGCACAGGTACTAGATCCAAAGGTGATCACTGACCACAAGAGGGCCACCTTCGAATTCTAGACAAAGGACGTGCATCCGATCGATCAAATGGATCTGCACAAGCAGACAGGGGAAATGGTCTTTTACACCCTAGAGCATGCTTCCACTTCTGCATCCAAACTGCAAGTGTCCCTGAACAATGTTCAAACACAACTCAAGTTGGAGAAGATATTGTCCTTTGCCAAGGACAATAAGATCAAGACTTTGGAGGAGTTGGTTCTCAAGATTGGTTACGATCCTTCAAACGTGAAAGCATTTGAGGAAATGATAAAGAAGAAGAATGCTGACATAGCATCCTTGAGGAAACAATTGAAGCTCCCGACCACAGAGGATTCGTAGGCGAAGGAGATAGTAGAGAAAGAAGGAGAGAAAGATGAAATGCTCAAGATACTCATGGAGCAGAATGCGCAGTTAAAAGAAATGGAAGCTGAGATGGAGAAGCTAGTAAAAGAGAAAGAGTAGCTAAAGCCGATGGAATTCATTCCATTGAGTGCCATTCCAATTTCGGGAGTGAGTACAACATCAGTGACAGAAGTCCCATCAGCTACTCCATTGACATCCCTAGAGAAGACAGTCGACCTCGCTAAGTCTATGGAAAAGATGAACCTGCAGGAAACAGAGATCAGTAGGCTAAAAAAGGAGATTGAGAACCTTCAGGAACTCAAATCTTCCTTCTAGACTAGCCTCTCCAAGGAAAAGCAGGTGACCGATCAGCGCAAGCAGGAGTTACAACAGCTCCGGAAGCAGACAGTGGTAGGAAAGACTTTGGCCGAGGTTAAATAAAGTATATGGACAGACATCACTAAGTCCATGAATGAGATATGGCCCATGATACAGATAATGTTTGAGCAGAATGAGTTGGTGTTGAGAAGCAAATAGGCCATCGAGAAGATCAGATCATAACTGGGAGAGATGCCAACACAGGCGAATGAGATCATCAAGTTCCTCAACTCTAAGACCAGGGAAGAGCTGGAAGAGATGAAAATTGAAGATAGAATAGAGACCATCCTTGAGGTCAAAAGAGTTTTGACCAAGAGAGGATTAATGCTTCAGCTGGAAGAAAAGGTTCAGACCATGGACCTAGGGGTACAAAGAGTTTTTAGTAAAATTGAGGTAATAAATGATAAATTGATGACACTCCCAGACTACAAGAAGAGATTGGCTAATGTGGCTAAGGACAGTTCAAAGTTTGTAGGAATTCAAGGGAGCATCACTAGCAAGGAATTCCTAGATTCCCTTCAGTGGGGCATCAGTGTTTAACACGAGATTCGATACATCTTCCTCACCAAACCTACCTTCGCCAAGTACACAGAAATGGACGAAGTGTATCGAAGGCTACTCAAAGTCAACGTGCCCAGTCATCTTCGATGGGAGGAACTCTGTGACCTGATCGAGTAGCAGATGAGCTATCCCAGTCTAGTCAGTTGTCCAATCAGATGAGGTCGTGTAGAGGCTTCATCAACGGTCCACCTAGAAATCAGTGTGCAGTTACACCACATCATCAAGCAGTGCCTAGATTTAGGAAATTTTTTAAGTTAGTTAGGCTAAAAATAGTTTTAGCACGTCCTGGTCATTAATGACAGGATCGTTTGTAATTTGAGTTATAAATACTTCACCTTTCGAAGTATTGGGGGTTGTTGATCTTCACACCCTGACGCTATCAGACTGTAATATTTTTGAAGAGATCTTCCATTAATAAAAAGGAGGCACTTTTACAGGATTCTTGCGTGTATTCACTGGTGATGTTTTTCTCTCTAAGTTGAATGTTTTTCTCGCTCTGTTATCATATTGTTTTCTGAATCTAATCTTTAGAAATAACGAACGCTGCAGGATTTATCTCGTATACCCTGTTTCTGACTCGAAAGATTTTAGTGTTTTATCTTCTGGTGTTTCAATAAAGAAATTATTGACCGCATCTTTGTTGAAAATACCTTCCTCATCTTTTCTACTATCCATCATTTATGCTACTAAAGAATCCAGTGATTATATTATCTCACCCTGTGAAAGTTTTTCCCTTTGCGTTTCTGGTTTGGATTTCACATTTTATTCAAAACACAGACCCCATAGCCCAATGGATGTGTAGACTGTCTCAACCAACTCGAAAAACATTATGACAACAAAAACCGACCTATTTATTTACCTAGCCTAATATTTAAAATTTGAAACATAGCTAAATCATAAAGAGAGATCCCTCTCTGAAGTTGGAAGGGCTAGATTCCAGCTTCAAAAGAGGTTGGATAAAGTTATGTTTTGTGGATTTCTTATGTTGTCAACCTCTAGGAAATTTACAGAGTGCTAACATGTATAATGGCCATATTCTGAACATATAGCGCAAGCAAATTTGGTTTGCAACACTTTACTACTTGAGTGAGGGGTGGTAACGGTAGTACTTGATATGGTGGCGAGTGTTGATGGAGTTTAATTGAGTGGAATCAAGTTCCATAACTCCAGTAGAGATGGGAAATTGTTGGTTTGGTGTCCATCTTTCTCACATAGCGCACAAGGGGGTTGGACGCATGGGGGAAGTGGAGTTGTGGGCTCCTTCTTCTTTCTTCTGCCCCCAGCTGTAGAAGGGAAAGTAGTGAGTGGGGGTGGAGAGGGTATGGTGGGAGTGAGTATGGGAATCATCATTGGGATTCCTCCCATTTGGTGGGGGAGGTATGGTCGAGGGACCATCTCTGGTGGATGTAAATACCAAACTAGAATTGCTAACACCATATTAGGGAGGGTAAGTGTTGCAGCGACTTGGAAAGCTTGTACGCTAGGTGGAGGGTAAAAGAAGAGGATTTGAATAATGGTTTGGGGAATTGTCTCCCAAACTAGGATATTTCCTTGGGGAGAGGTGAAATCATGGACTAGTGGGGTCGATGAGTTCACAGGAGGCTCGTGAGGGGGGAGCTCTGCGACTAGTGGGACTTCAGAGATGATAGAATTCTCCCTAGGAGGAAGGGTTTCCTCTATGCCAGTTATGTTAGATGATACGGCGCATACTTGATTGAACAGATGAAGGAGCGGTGGTGTTCCATGGTAAGTTCGTAACAATGATGGATCTTTGAAAATTCTGGGACCCATTTCAATGAGTGGGTATGCGTCATAACTCGTGTGGATGAGAGGGAGAATGTTATCAATGTTGGCAGATGAGTTAGGCTCATAATGTGAGACTTGGTCAATGGTAATGATCTTCCCTTTGTGGGGGAACATCATTGTTCGAAAGACGGAAGAGGCAACTGCCTTCATAGAGTACATGTAGCTACGACCGAACAAGATATTATAATCGAGTAGGGCGTCGATAACTTCAATGTCTATGAGAATAGTCTTACCCCTGAGTTCTACGGGGACATTTTGGAAGAGCCCTTCAGGAGATGATGGTCGTCTATCATAAGCTCATAAGGTAATGGTAGAGGGTATGAGTTCGGGGGAACCAAGTTTCTACCATACAGATTTGGACATAATGCATGTAGATGCACCTTCATCAATGATACACCGATGAACTATAATGTTCCGTATTTTCACTGGGATTTGGAAAGCGATCAAAGCGGGAAGGCGAGGTTCTCCACTGTCGAGATCAAATGTAATGAGTTGAGTATCTGCGGGGTCGACTGCCCCCAAGGCGGAAAGTAATGATTTCCGCTGAGTGGGACAAGTCTGAAGGACTTCTAACACTAACATGGCAGTCGGGGATTGTGCTAAGTCATCAACCAAACTATAATTATGAGCTGCTCTAGCCTGTGAATTGTGGACATTCCTACGCAATGGGATGTGAGGGATGCAAAGAGGTGGTTCTGCGTTAGGGTGAGGGATCACCAATGAGGGTCTCGTTGGTGTGGGAATTTTTTCTAGAGGAATGGGAGGGGACTCAGTGGGTGCATGGTACTGACGATTACATGTTTGCAGAAGGATTTCTTCCTCATTGGTGAGGAGGATCATGTGATCTGCTGGATTGTTTGGATTGAGGTATTGTCCCACCTGAGGTGGGGGAGGCTACGTGTCATGTTGGGTGTTTATCACACCTTAGTGTGGAATGGGATTCTGCATCATGACTGGGGGGGTTGTTGCACGTATTATTGTGGGGCCTGCTGAGGGGTAGGCGGTGTTGGAGGATGTGTTAGACTTCCTGAGTCTTTTAGCCATTTAAAATCAGCGATTTGGGGGAAATGATGAGTATAATGACCAAACTCACCATAAAGGGCACAAGGGAAATTGATTTTGACAGTATTGTTATTTCTCCCTTGACGCCTATTGTTATTTCCCCTATGGGGGTTTTGATTCTCTTGGTTATGGTTGCCCCCAGCTGGTTGGTTTTGTTGGGGTTGATTCCTACCTTGGCCTAGGTTGTTATTGTTCCTGTTTCTTCCTTTTTTTTTTCATTATTTGACGGATGGGTCGGATTTTCCGTATTCAGTTGTTCAAATTTTTGATATTGTTGAATGGGAGAGGGTTGAACAAAATTCACCCCAGCATGAGGATGTGGGGGAGCCATGGGTTGTGGGGGACCAAGAAATGGAAAGTACAAATTCTTTGGGGGTAACGATCTGTAAGGTACATAGGAAGGCGTGGCGCTTTCTCTAGTACTATAATATGAGGTAGAGGGGGTACCAGAACTTGTTTGAATAGGTGGGTGTATGGGGGGTTCCAGCAGTGGCCCATTGATGGGTGGAGGCATAGAAATAGGGTATGGTTGTTAATAAGGGGGTGGGGGGTAATAAGAGGTGCCCCCATATGCCGACGGATATTGAGGTGTGTCGTACATTGGTGGTGGTTGGGGTTGAGGACTGTGGTGTGTGGTATTACTAATCAATCCGTCTGCTGAGTGAGACATCCCGGGTTTGTCTTGACCGAATGGCATGAGTTTGGGGAGGTCAGGAAGTACTGTGTATAAGTACCCTGACTGTGAATAGATGAGGTCATATTTTTGAGCCTTACTGATGGCTTCCTCTTCGGATTGAGGGAAGGTGGAAGCTACATCCTTACCAAGGAGAGAGACAAGTGATCTAAGAAACCAATCAAGGCACTATTGTTTGGTGGTTTTAGATTTGCATAAACTACGTTGTCTACGCCACTCGTGAATGTGATCAACGATATGTGTGGCTGAGGTTTGTTTGAAATTAGAGAGTAGTTAAAGACCATTGTCATGGCGGATTGGTAATTGGAAGAAGGTCAAAAATTCTTTGGCCAAGGACTCGAAAGTCGCATGGGACACTGATTTTTCATCTACATACCATTTGGTTGATGGGCTAGTGAGTGTGCATTGAAATAATCGTAGTCTAATGGAATCATCCATGATGTTGTTGGAAGAGCACCATAGGTGGAAAGTCATGACATGGTTGGCAGGGTCATCTCCTGCCTTTCCTTCAAACTTAGGGATGTCTGAAGGTAGTTTGGTGGGCATTGCAGGCCATGTGGGGTCATGCAATATAGGATCATTGGTGAGTTTGCTTAGATCTGGTATGTTAAGAGAGGCCAAATATGGCATCTATAGTGGGGGGGGAGGATTATCTCCAGCCATGGTGTAAGTTTGTTGTGAACCTAACCCTTGAGGGGGACTAGGTGGGTTGGTACTTCCCCCTTGAGAGGAATTTGGTCCTCCGCTTCCATGTAAAGGAGAGCGAGTGGACGGAGGGACTTGGGAAGTGGACCCAAGTAATTTGGAACCAAGCAAAGTTGATCCTAAGACAGTAGCACTCACAGGAGTGTGTGAAGGTGGTGTCGATGAGTGGGTAAGACTAGGAACTCCCCCTAAAATAAGAGGAAGGTTAAGTAAGTGTCTGGAACGACGGGGGTTCTATGGGTCCCCTATGATGTCCAACTAGCTGAGTGGATGTGTGCGAAATGTGATGAGAGGAAGTAAAAAAGAACCTTTGTTGCAAATTTTGAACTTTACACAATATATATATCCAAATCAAAATGTAATCAGAAGTGCATCATACATAAAGTGGTTTGAAAAATAAGCATATATGTGGATAAGTGGGTTTTGTTCACGTGGTGAATCAAAGAAAACAAATGCTTGTTTCCTAAAAGACGTAACGTCCTTCCTCTCAAATAGCACTGGACCTTCCAATAGTACTCAACAATGGGGTCTGAAGTCACTGGAAGAGAAACTAGTGAAGGAAGAAATAATCAGTTATAATGAGGGGTAAAGGGGGCATATCCTAAAAGAGCTAGTGATATTTCCCAATAGCCACACAAAATCTGATCAAGGTGCAATTGCAGTCCACAATTTCCACCTGGGTATGTCCTAAAATTTGGTCACTAGGTACCTCGGTCAAAGTGCGACATTTAGATTTTCGACCTAAGAAATGGGTCACGGGCTGGATCCCGTCAAAGAGGTGGGTGCCTCAAGGGGGGACGCACAGAACAACCAGACCTCGGCCTTCAACCCTTCATGGGTATCTCCCTGCCTTATGGTGTTAGGAACACTTGACTTGGAGGATTTTCAGTTCCCTATTTGACAACTTCTATCGTTTTGAAAATGTGAGAACCAGATGATGGGGAGTTATTTGGATGCCTATCCCCGAAATCCTACCTAGACTAAAAAATTTATTTTGGCACCTCCTGTGGAGGAAAACTTAGTGAGTTTTTAGAAAAAATTTAGATGTAGTGGTTTTGAGAGATTGGGGGTGTGAACCAACCTCATTGAAATTAAATGGGAGTGGATAGTTTCATCAAGAAAAAGGTGGGGTGTTTCGGAATCCCTTTGGAGGAAACTTACTTTGACCTCCACGTTTCAAGAAGAAACCATGTGAGTGATAAGTGACTTTTTTGTGTGAAAGAGTGAAAGTGTGCCAATTTTTAATTAATTAGGTGTCACCTTGCTGCATGTGGACTTTGCTTGGTCTTTACAAGTGTTGATTACCTAATTAACTAAGTGCCTTTGGTACAACCTTGCGTAATTCAAAAGTCCCTAGGAATCTAGCATGTGGACATGTGGGTCTGTTACTATTCCTTTGAGTCTCTATTGTGATGTAATCTAAGAAAAGCTTTGAAACTATCCTAGATTGTGATCATGTGGGCATGTATGGGCCCGTTACAAAACCTTTAGACTTCCCTAGTGATTTGATCTAAGAAAGTAAATTTCAACACTATCCTATTTTTGTCGCATGTGGGCATGTATGGGCCCATTACAATCTTAAGATGTGTTTGAAAAAATAAACTAAGAAGAGTCCCTAAGAAGGGTTGTTGTCCTCTTCAAAAGGTTTTAATCTTCTTAAGGGAGATGAAATTGTTTCACAATATTTTTCTGATTGTCAAGGTCACTTGGAGGCGCGAAAGAAGAGCATACTAAGCGATTGTTATCCAAATTCTAGTCCCAATGCAAGTTAGATGTGATTACAAATGATTTCCAACTTATATTTTTAGTCAAAACAAGCCATCCATGTGGCGAAAATGAAAACAAAGGAGGAAATAATGATTTTAACCCCCTAAGTGCCTATGTGTTTTGACTAATCCCTTTATATGAAGAGGGGACTAAGTGTGGTGTAGCTTAAAACATGCTTGAAATCACTTTAAAGAAGGCTAAGGGCCTTCCCCAAATCTCAAAAACCTTACAATGTGAATTTTTTGCACAGGTGTGTGGGTCTCAGTGGAGACAGAGGCGCACAAAGAGCATGTGCATAGACCGAAAAGAGCTAATGAGCACAAGTGCATAGAATAGAACTCTGACTTAAGCACATGTGCGCACGATGCGCGTTTGTGGGCCGAAAAACCCGCGCACAGGTGACACCCGGCCGTGAATGAAAATTCTGGATGGAATTCTCCCAATTCGACTTGGAATTGGATGATTGGCAGGTCGGCTTAGGCCGGTTAATGCACCTGCAAGTTAAATAAACCAAAAGAAGAGCTAGAAAAATCCAAATGAGGTAGGAAATTGATACCTTTCCCCGGTGGAGTCGCCAATCTGTTGCGCCTCTTTCGTCACCTTAGTGAGAAAAATAGAGGTGCTTGCAAGCTTAGTTGGGTTTGCTAAGCAGGACAACTGTAAGGAAAAGGGTTAGAGAA
>JZKD02S2436548.1:277976-292780 GCA_000966675.3 Picea glauca
CTCCAAGGGAGGGCTCTTGGACCCCCACAAATAAGCTCTTCTTACAACTTTGAAAATGAAAATGAAAATGGTGAAAGAATTCTTTGCTAATCCACTCAAGGGGTGATATGGATTGTCCAATGCAATGATGCTAGTATACTCTTGATAAGGATAGAGCATTTCTCAAGAGAATAATGGAAGAATAACTTTGCTATGAATTCCTTGAAAAATGAAGTGTATCCATGGCCTTTTTATAGCATTCCTTTGAGGTATTGTCCAAATAGTTTGTAGTGTGTAAAGAGGCTAATTAGGGCATTTCTAGGTCTTTGACTAACCACCCAGTCGAATCCAGTCCAGATTTGAGTGTCAAATCAACTTGGAAGCTGAACCAGAAGTGGGTGGGAGGCCAACCACTCTCATAAATGTGTCATTTCTCAGGTGCGCATCTTTTTACGACAACAATCACGCATCATGTGCATGTGTGCGATTCTTGTGTTTCTGTTTTGTGCATGTGCAGGCGTGCCCTGTGTCTTCATAGTGCCCTTTAATTTTTGCACAAGTTGTATAGTTTTTGACCCTTTGGAAATGCTTTTGTGATATTTTTGGTCCACGGGTGACCTCATAACTATTTGACGATACTAAATTCTTGTAACCATTTGCAGACGAAATTTCAATGATAACAACCAGCATTATCCATCTAGGATAGTTTCACTGAAAAATTCGCTATCCTTCATCTCATTATTCCACAATTAAGCATGGGTTCTCTCACTCCGCAAAGCGTCTTCCTGTGGGGGATTTTACCATAAGGGGACCACTTTGGAGTTCATCAATCTTTACTTCTTATCAACCATGACAATACATAATGAGTCATCTTTACATAAAACAATCTTGGGTACGTTACCCAAACCTTTGTGCTATGGGGATTTCTTCAAGGGTTGACATCAATGACAACCAACCTTAATCAACAATCTCCCCCTTTGTCATTGATGGAAACACTCTTATGCAATACTGAAATCATATCACTCATCCTCCCCCTGGAACCATGCCTCTGTCCTCTATATCTAATAAATCTGCTCCCCCTGGAACCATGCCTCTGTCCTCTGCATCTGATAAATCTTCTCCCCCTGGAACCATGCCTCTGTCCTCTACATCTGATAAATCTTCTCCCCCTGGAACCATTCCTCTGTGCTTTGCATGTAATAAAACTCTCCCCCTTTATCATCAATGGAAAAGGTATCTTTCCATCCAGGGCTGCTCCCCCTGACTGAACTGTCCTCTTATGGTGCTTCCTCATGTAAATCTAAGACATATAAGATATGCATTGAAAAAGAATTCATTTTGGAGTAGAAATAACTCCAAGTCTCTGGCGAAGATATTCAAAGGCTTCCCGTGGGAGTGGTTTTGTAAATATGTTTGCCACTTGTTCTTTTGTTCCCACATACTCAAATTCGATGTTCTTTTCTGCAACCTGCTCCTGTAGAAAGTGATACTTGATTGGAATGTGATTTTTCTTGGAGTGCATCACCGGGTTCTTCGAGATACTGATGGCACTTGTATTATCACAATAGATTGGAATGGGATCATCATGCTCAACCTGTATATCTGTTAGAGTTTGTTTCATCCAAAGAACCTGTGTACAACATGACGTTGCTGCAATATACTCTGCCTCGACTGTAGATAAAGATACTGATGATTGTTTCTTTCTTAGCCATGATAGTAAACACTCACCCAAGTAGAACACTTCTCCATTGGTGCTTCATCGTTCATCAATACAACCTGACCAATCTGCATCTGTGTAGGCAATAAGTGATAGATCCTTTCCTTTTGGATACCATAATCCAAACTCTTTTGTTCCTTTGAGATATCTGAAAATCCTCTTCACTACTAATACATGTGATTCCTTTGGTTCTTCTTGAAATCGTGCCACCTATCCAATTTCATGCATTACATCTGGTCTGGATGTTATCACATATAGTAGGTTGTCAATCAGTGACCTATATTGCCTCTGATCTGTAGAATTTGAATCATCATATTTGCTCAACTTGCAACTGGTTTGGATGGGAGCGATAACTGGTTTGCAATCTTCCATTCCTAACCTCTTTAGCATTTCTCTGATATACTTGGTTTGAGAAATAAAAATTCCTTGGTTGCTTTGACGTATCTGAAGTCCCAAAAAGAAATATAGTTCTCCAAGTAACGACATTTCAAATTCATTATGCATATATTTTGTAAATTTCTAGCTTGACATGTCATCATCACTACCAAAAATAATATCATCAACATAAACTTCAACTAATTAAATATTTCCTTGACTTACCTTGATGTAGAGGTTGTTTTCTGCACTTCCTTTTCTGAACCCTTCCTGTTGCAGATACTTATCCAGTCTAGAGTACCATGCTCTAGGAGCCTATTTTAGACCATACAAGGCCTTCTTTAATTTACACACATAATCTGTGTTCTCTGACAACTGAAATCCTTCTGGTTGTTCAATGTAGACTTCTTCTTCAAGTTCCCCATTCAGAAAATCTGATTTTACATCCATCTGATATGCTTTAATATTTTTGGAGCATGCATAAGCTAAAAGCAAATGGATTGCTTCCATTCTGGCAACTGGGGAAAATGTCTCTTCAAAGTTGATTCCTTCAATCTGTGCATATCCTTTACATACCAAGATATCTTTGTTCCTTGTAACTTGTCCATCTTCATTAATTTTATTCCTGAAAACCCATTTTGTGTCGATCACATTCTTATTCTTTGGTATTGGAACCAGTTCCCAAGTGTCATTTTTCTCTATTTGATCCAATTCTTCATTCATGGCCTTATTCCAAAATTCATCCTTGTTGGCTTCTTCAAAACAGTTTTGTTCAATTGTAGATAAGAGTGCTAGGTGTGTTTGTTCTGGTGAACGGATTCTTCTTCTAGTCCTGCATCTTTGTTCCCGATAATCTGATCTGAAGGATGATTCTTTTGTACTTGTTTACTAGGTGTCTTTGGAGACACTTGTTGAACTTGCTCTTTTTCTTCTATAGAATTCTCTTCATATTCCTCTTCTACTTCTTTTTTGTCTTCTGCTTCTTCTTCTAAGGGTTGTTTCATTGATTCATTTTCTTCCTTTGATTCTAGTCTGCGTGTTTCATCAATTGTTATGTTGATGCTTTCCACAACTTTGTTCAATCTTAGATTATAAAAGTTATATGCTTTCCTTGCACTTGAGTAACCAACAAGTACTCCTTTGTCCACACGAGATTCAAACTTTCTCATTCCGCCATCTTCTCTTTTGATATAGCATTTGCTTCCAAACACTCTGAAGTGCTTTACATTTGTTGGTATTCCTTTCCATAGTTCGTAAGGAGTTTTTTCAGTGTTGTTTCTTAGCATTACTCTGTTTTGAATATGAACTATTGTATGCACTGCTTGTGTCCAAAAAATATCTATCAGTTTTGAATTCATTATCATTGTTCGATCCATTTCATGTATTGTCATGTTCTTTCTTTCAACAACTCCATTCTATTGGGGTGTCCTAGCAACGAAGAATTTCCTTTTTATTCCATGATTTTTGAAGTAGTCCATAAATTCCTTTGAGGTGAACTCTTCTCCATTGTTAGATCTCAAGCATTTGATTTTTGAATCCATTTCATTTTCAACCATTTCCTTGTAGATCTTGAAGTTTTCAAAAGCTTCTAACTTATTCTTGAGAAAGCAAACTGCAATCATTCTTGTATAATCATCAACTAATAACATAAAGTATTTCTCACTTTTTAAGCCCCTTGTTTTAGTTGGTCCAACTAGATCAGTATGCACAATTTCCATTGATCTTGTCATTGAATATTCCTTTGATTTGAACCTGGTCTTTGTTTTCTTTCCTTGTTGACAATGCTTGCATAAAGTGTTGGTTGGTTTTGTGATCTAGGGCATTTTTCTGACTGCTTCTCTTTTGTTGACTTTGATGAGGTTATCAAAATGTATGTGACCCATTCTTCTGTGCCATAGCCAACTTTCATCTTCCTTTCCTAGAAAACACTTTTCATTTCCAATTTCACTTAACACATATATGTTGCTTGAAGTTCTTGCAGTTGTAGCGACCAATTTCCCTAAACATTATTTTCTTATCTCACACTTTTGTGAATCGAAAGTAACTTTATGACCTTGGTTACACATTTGAATCACACTTAGAATATTATGTTTCATATCTTCTACTAGTAGAACATTTTCTGCCTTTTCATTCTTGTTCCCAATTCAGACTGTGTCTTTTCCAATGATTTTGTCTTAATCATCATTTCCAAAGGAGACTGATCCATCTCTTTCCTTTCGTAATGTAAGAAACTGGTCTCTATCACCTGTCATGTGTTTTGAACACCCACTGTCAACATACCAACCACGTTTATTTTTCTTATCTTGTAGAACAAGTGTGCATTCTTCATTGCTACACTGATCTTGCTTTCTTATCCATGTCCTTTTTTGTGGTTCTTGTTTATGACTGTTGTTGTTCTGTTGAGGTTCTTTAGGAGGGATTTTCATTCTGCACTCTTTGGCCACATGTCTAAAATTGTTACATTTGTAACATTCCACTTCATTGCATAAGGATTCAAACTTGTTGCAATTTCTTCTCTGTGTTTCACTAGGCCTTCTTGAATAACCCCTTTGTGTATAACTCTCAAAGTTGTTGTTGTTCCTATTGTTAGCTCTGCAATTCACAACTTTATGTCCAAAATTATTACATGCATAACATAAACCAAAAAATATAGCTTGATACCTGGGAGTTGAGGATCTTCTGAAAGGATTTTCTTCTGTGAATCCTTCTTCTTGAGGCCTATCTGTCATTTGTTGATTCTGAAATCTAAATCTTCTTGGTGGAGGAGTGTCCCTATAATCTTCTTTTTATATCTTCCTATCCCCTTTGATTGTTTCTGCATAGCTTTTTGGATAGGTTTCTTGCTCTGTTGTTATGGAGCTTGATCCCTTTTTTGTCTGATTGTATCCAAATCCAGTCTTGTCAAAATGGGAATTTTGACTGCTGATAATGTCATCCAAAACTTTTGAGTTATTCTGTATATTTTTCTTTTGAATATCCTTTCCTAATGTGACAATCTTTGCTTCCAAGTTTCCTATGATCCTGTCCTTTTATTCTAGTTGTTCTCTGAGTGCTTCTTAAATTCTTTTATCTTCTTCTATTTGAACTTTCAATTTTGTGATCAATTGTTCTAGTTCTTGAGTGTCTTCTTTCTTTTCTAGTTCTGCTTGTAGTTTCATGTTCTTCTTCTTTTCTCTTTTGATAACTTCTATGGAACACATTAATTCTTCTCGAAAGTCAACTTCTGCCTCTTCAATTTATTCTTCGACTTCTTCTTCGGCTTCTTCATATTCTTCTTCGGAGTCTTCTTTGTCAGATTCTTTTACTGCCATGAATAGAACTCTTCCTGTCTCACTGTCACTAATTTCATCTTCATATGATGATGAGATGTCTTCTTTGGTGCATAAGCTTTTCTTGAAGACTTTCTTTGTAGTTATTTTGTCTTTATATGTGTGTTTCCCTTTTGAGTAACCTTCATCATTTCTCTTTTTCTTATGAGGACATTTTTTAGCAAAATGACCAATACCATCACAATTAAAACAAATTAAAGGAAACTTACCTCTATACATACCGTTGGTTCCCTTGTTCAGTATTTTGACAAAGTTGGCCACTTCTTCATCATCTTCAGATACGTCATTGTTGTTGCTATATTCTTCTTATTTCTTTTCCTTTTTCTTTGATCTTTTGGATGCTTTGAAGACTACTTCTTTTACATCTGAATTTTCTTGTTCAGTTCTCATTTCATATGCTGTGAAGATTTCATCCAGTTCGTCCATGCTTATTGAGTTTAGATCCGATCTTTCTTCTAGTGTTAATATCTTAGGGTTAAATATCATAGGAATAGATCTTAGTACCTTTTGAACAATTACAGATTCTTTGATTTCTTCTCCCAATCCTATGATTGCATTCTGTTGATACTGAGAGGGGGGTGAATCAGTATCAAGTACAATTTAAAACATTTTTCAACTTTTACTTAAACCATTCAATTATATCCAATGAGCAATGAATAATAGTATAAGAGTTACACCAATACACCACAATACACCATGCACAATATATGAGAAATAATCAATAGTTATTGTTCAAGGTAAATAATGACTTCCAAAGGTAGCTACAACTTCCAAATGTAAAGGGAGGGATAAACCTCCAAGAGGAAGATACAATTCTCCAATATCAAGAGAGGGTTTAACTCTCCATCCTTGTCCCTTCCTTCCACCCAAGAATACATGAGAGATAATAAAACTTTACATTAAATTATCACCATCAACCAACCATCACATAGAACCTGATAATATTTCATGAGACTTCTTCAACTTCTGCAATTATTCAATTCTTGGAATACTTTGATCCTATAGATAATATTACTCAATGTATTATCTTAAACTTCTCCAAGTTTCACTCATTGAACGCTCCCCAAAAGGAAGTTATAGAGAGAATGGTAGACCTTATTCAATTCTGGTTTATTCAGGAGACTGAACTTGTACAGAATGCCCTACGCTCAATATTTAACATCAGATTATGAAACTCACAAAAAATAAACCAAAGTCTATACTTTTTCCAATGAAATTCGTCTCACATCATTTGGATTCTCTATGAAGAAGTTATGACTGTTTTACCCGGAACACCTGTTTATTGTTTTTTAATAATTTTATTTAATTTTATAAAAAATGTCTGCATATTATTTTTACATGACATAATGATTCAGTAAAATGAAAAATTAATATCTGCAATAATACGCAGTAAAAATTATGGAAAATTTATATTATGGAACCTTTCACTGTCATCTTCAAAAGGGTACTTTTAGATTTTACTTTTAAATAAAAATTAAGGCAGATAAATGGTTTCGATTTAAATGTGTTTAAAATATGCAACTTTTTCAGATTGATCAAATTCAAAAAATTGTAGTAATTATAATATTCATTCCTTGTCTTCAAAACTATAGTCATACTTTAATAGAGTATGTTTAGATTGTTGCAACATATTTCATTTTTCATAATCAAAAGTTTAATAATGAGTAAATGGGTGTCAACAAACATAACGCCTTATCATTGCCTTCATTTTTAAGGAACATACTATCAAACAATCACTAAAATGACATATCAAATTTCAATAAAAAAAAATCAAAAAATAATAAATAGAAAGCTAACAAAATTCATGAAAAGTTTTGTTTTTACTGTAAAGTGAAATTATAAATAAAAAAATTACTTTTGTTTATCGGAAGTTGAAAAACTTGTGAAAATTTATTTTATTTTCTCAAAAAACAAGGAAAATAGACATCCAAATTCGTGATTTTACCCTAAAGTAAATTGTTTTTCATTAGTAAGTTGTGTTTTATTTAAGGAAATGATTTAATTAGCATCAGTGAATTAAATAATATCCATTGATCTCAAGTGAGGTGAGAAGTAATCTCAATCGTCAATCACTTTGGAGATTAGAGTTAAGGTATAACTCATTCTTATAAAAGCAAGGTTAGGGTGAAGGAGAAAGACACTTCCTTACATGATACACTTGTGTTGAGGGAATCGACACAAAGAGAGTTGGAACACGAAGGATTTTGATTCAAGGATATCTCAGATAGCTGGATAAGGACTTCCATATAGAGATCTAGGCCAAAAAAGAGAGAGAACAGTCGTATAGTAGAAGGATCGATTACTGCAGAAGAATGTAGGTATTATGAGACAGTCATCCAGTCAACACGGGTTTCAACTTTATAGTCATGTGGATATTAGTGTAACAATCGCTTTGTTTTTGTACAGGATCATACAACAAGTTATGCAGCAAATCAAGACAACCACATTTTTGATGTACTTTGTCTCTTTTCTATTTGGGCCATTTTCCTAGTAAGGGAGCTCTTGTAAGCTTTGAATTTATTTGAATGATAATCTTAGTTGATGGGAGGAATATCTTTGTGTATTGTGCATGAGATTTTGGTTTCTAGTATTTTTTACGCTAGATTTATTTGATTTGAATATTCCAACAATGTATTTTTGTTTTGTGAGATGCTAACTTGATTTGCAATAAAGAAATAACTAGATAAAAAAATACCTAGGATTGGAGTACGGGGATTTCAACATGGTATAAAATCGCATGCTCTGAAGGGAAGCCAGATCTTGGATCCATAGAATTTGATAGAAGATCTATCATATCTACAAGAGATCTTAGCAGATCCATAACCAACAGGTAGAAATTGAAGGACATATTTTAGGGAAACAATTGTACTGCATTCGAATTCAGACGTAGAGGACAACACATATATTCTAGTATAGGTTGTGCAAAATAACATAGGTTTAAGCGTAAAAGTCACGCTGATAGTGTATAATAGTGAAGGCATCAGTGTAACAGTCACTTTGAATTCATACAGGTCAATACATTGGTTGTTTCAAAAGCATGTTATTTCCAAGGTAGTTTATCAGGTCTAAGGAATGGAATCAACACCTTTGAGAGTTGAAGACAGATTGTATGGAGCATCTAAATTCCTATCTTGGAAAGAAAGAGTGATTTTGGTGTTGAAGGAGTATAGCCTTTGAGAGTTAGTGGACACATTAGTTGTTCCACTGATAGATCCAGTAGCTTTGGACACTCACAATAAGAAGGAGATCAAAGCATATAGGGTACTCTTGGATTTAGTGAATGATCATCTAATTCCTCACTTAGACGAGAAGAAGACGACCAAAAATATATTTGATGCCTTGATAGGTTTATTCCATAATAAAAACATGAATATGAAGATGGTCTTAAGGAATAGACTCAGATTGGTGCAAATGTCTAGATATTATAATGTTACCATCTATTTCATGAGGATCACATGCAGGTGTGTGATCAACTTGCATCCATAGGGGAGAAAACAAAGGATGTACATCTTGTGAACCTGGAATTGAATAGTATTCCCAAGTTATGGGAACCGTTTATCAAGGGAGTTTGTGCTTATGAGAAAATCCCAGATTGGAAGAGGTTCTAGGATGATTGCATACATGAAGAGACTTGGGAGGAGTCTAATAGTAGCAAGCTGGGAAGCAGTGAGGAGAACTTGGCTCTTGTCAGTAAGACAAATAAGGAAAAGGGAAAGAATTATAGAAAGAAGGGTAAAAGTGATGGAGGATCATCACAACCAGGGAAGAAGAAGGACTTAATTAAAATCAAGTGATTCTCATGTCACAAGAATGGACATTATGCATCTCAGTTCTTGGAGAATAAGAAGGGTAAACGAAAGACACAAAAAACAACATCAATAGAGACGCAACTTGGTGAGTTTGCAACAAATTTTGAGAAGGATTACTCACTGGTTTATTGCCTTTCTATCGACATAACTGTGAGGAGTGTTTGGTTCTTGGAAATTGGTGCTTCTTATCATATGACAGAAGCATGGGAACTATTTAGTAGTCTGATAGAGAGGGACTTAGATGTTCATGTGGAGCTTGGTTATGATGCCAGGTATGTAGTGAAGGGAGAGGGAACATTTATGTTCCATATTGAGTTAGGAGGCTTGTTGGATG
Organism: Picea glauca; assembly: GCA_000966675.3. Classification (NCBI taxonomy): domain Eukaryota; kingdom Viridiplantae; phylum Streptophyta; class Pinopsida; order Pinales; family Pinaceae; genus Picea; species Picea glauca. The sequence goes on from JZKD02S2436548.1 coordinate 287,520, forward strand.
CACTTTACATACTAGGTTTGAAGAAGAATTTCCTCTCAGTCTCAGCTATGGAGGGAACACATATTTTTTTTTTAATTTTCAGAGAGGGAAAGTACTCATGCATATAGAGAAAGCTAGCCTAGACAACACAATGTTCGTTGGGTTAGAGAAGGCACTTTGTACAGGTTGCAGTTCAAGCCTGTTCAATATTTGGTACATGACAATGACAACCTATGTGAGTTGTGGCACATGATGTTGGGACACCTACACCACATAGCATTGTCGATTCTGAAGGGAATTGTTACAGGTCTTCTAGAGTTCAGTATTGAGCAATAGGAAGTGTGAAGAGGGTATGCACTTAGAAATAATTCCAAGGATACTTTTCCAAGAAATGAGAGTAGGTCCAAGGGGATCTTGGATCTTATCCATTTAGATCTGAGTGGGACAATGTCAATAGAATCAGTACAGGGATCATCATACTATGCGATTTTTATTAATTATTTTTCCAGGAAAACATGGATCTTATTTATGAAGACCAAGGATGAGGTCTTCAATTGGTTCAAATATTTTAGGGATCAGGTGGAGAACTAGACAAGAAATAATATCTAGGTCTTGAGTTCATATAATGGGGGAGAGTACACCTCCAATGTATTCAAGGATTTCTGCAAGGATGTGGGGATCAAGAGGGACTTGACAGTCTCATACAACCCTTAGTAAAATCGGGTTGCGAAGATTGTTGGCCCTTGACCAAGTTTTGGAGAAATTTGGTCATGTTTGACCATTTTTGGGAGTTTGACAGGCTGGTCGAAGGCGAAGCTGAGATCGCAGAATCTCTGCCCCTTTTTAGGGAATTTTTGGGTTTAGGGATTATGCAACGGGTATGGGATGTCGGCCCATGGGTTTTACCCATATTTAGGCCCATTTTGTAATGTCTAAATAAGTAGCTTGGAAATGTAAGTAGGTGGTGCTAAGTGCTAAGTCAGTTGTAAGTGGTGCTAAGTGTGAATGTTGTAAGAGAGACATATGTGTGTTGTGCTAAGTGAAAGTAGTTGTAAGAAGCATGTGTGCAGAATGTAGGAGGGCTTTGTGTTGTAACCTAGCTCGAGGAAGGAGGATCTGGCGAGGTGCGCATAGATATCTTGTCTTGTGTGGAGTGGGTTTTTGAGGCTCTGTGCATGTAAGCTGATTGACAGAAGATAATAAAGAAGAAGAAGACTTGGTAGACGTAGCCCCACGCTGGGGGTAAACCACATATATCTTGTGTTATGGTTGCTTTGTGCATTATGATAGTTATTTTATTCATGTGATTTATGCTTAGTACAGTAATGTATGCTTAGATGCATTTGTTATGATACCTTAGTGCTTAGTGATGTGAATGAATGCTATATCTGATCTATTTCCATATGCTAAGTGCTTAGATGTGTTAGATCTGATTGAATACTACACTGCTATGTAATTATGGTTTTATCTGCGATGTGAATAAGGGTTAAATACTGATGAATGATAACTGCTAAGTGCTTTGTTAGAGTGTTGTAATCACATATATGTGTCCCAGCTAGGTTGCATACACTTGAGTCCTGCAACCACCCCTACCTCTACCTTGGGTGAGACTTCATCTACTTCGCAGGTGTTGTTGAAAGGGCTGGTAGTTAGGGTTTTGTTGGTGGGTTGTTGAAGCGTTGAACCCTGGGTCTAGCCTTGTGCCAACAAATGGTTCTGTTTCCGAGATCTGAAACAGTGATTGTTGGGATCTGAAGAAAAGATAAAGCTCTGTGCGTAGATCTGTTGCTTTAGTGTGCAATATTCTACTTGACTTGCGAAGCTCCGTGCTAAGAAAGGAATCGGATCTAAAGAAAAGAGGTAAAATCTGAAATCTTTGTGCTCTGATAAAGGTAAGATAAGTGAAAATTTTTGTTTTGAAAGAATGGATCTAGGTATGTATGATAAATGTTTTCCTAGTCTGAAAACTAGGGCACAACTAGAACAAAGAAGATTGGAAATGAGTAGATTTGATAGAAATAGTGAAAGATATGTTATTCCCATGCATAGAAAGAATGTATGGACTAACAAATGGATGCAGGATCCTAGAAAGAATTTTTTGCAGGTTAGTTACTATGATCCCAGTGCACAGTACAGGAAAGGTTGGGGATATTTTAAAAGAAATAGAGGATTAACTATGTGTTATAGTTGCAGAAGACTGAGACATATTGCTAAGGAATGCCCTGGTAGAGGTCCTAGTTGTCTTTGTTGTAAATCTATGGACCATGAATTTTTGGATTTCCCTAGAATGATTGCTAAAGTTGAAAAGATGAATATGAGCCAAGAAAACCATGGGAAAATCCAAGAGAATAAGGATATGATAGAAATCCAGAAAGAATCAGAAACTGTATTATTACAAATGAAAGAAACTCTAAATGATCATAGAGACATCAAATTATCAGAGGTGTTAAAAGAAAAAGAGTGTATAAAAGAAAGAATATGAGACTTCGACATATAATGTGTTCTGGATGAGGAAACATGGGTGAATATCATGACAGAAATAACTTGGGAAATTTTGGGAAAACCTGCTATGGTTCCTTCATTGGGAGGAATAGGATTATTTAGAGGAAAGCTAATAACCCTATGTGGAAGACTTACAAGATTTCATGGCTAGGATAATAATGCACGTAATAAAAGAACAAGAGGACAAGTCGAAGCTACTGAGGACCAGAAACTTAGCTGTTGAATTTGAAGGAACGCAAGAAGACTTGAAACATCTGTCCATACAGAAGAGTAGAGCACCTACTCCAGAAAGAGAAGAAGTATTACCTTTGAACCCTGTGAAAAACTCTCAGCAGTGCGAAGTTACTATGTTGAGTACAGATAAGAATAAAAATGGAAAAAGAAACCCAGTAACTTAGATCACAGGAAATAAAGGTAGAAATCTTAGCAAGAAGAAAGCTAAGTTAGGAAAATTGTAGGAAGTTCCAGAGAGGACTTTGCAAAAAGAAGGTTTGAAGGATTTGAACTTCGTCGAAATATTAGAACAACGTATATTGGCACTTCACTACGGCAAAGCAATATGACCGTTGGAGGCGTCTTTCCCGTGAGACCGACACTCCAGAATGGCTAGAAATGCAGTTATGGCCGGAAAGATCGCCATTGAAACGTTGAGACCGTGCCCTAACAGATCAAATCACATTGATGAAGGATTTCTTGTTCGTTGGAGGAATCCACTACTACGTTGTCTATTTATCCCGTTGAGCGTTGCACCGAGAACACTTTTGTGAATTATGAGTATCTGAGCCCACAAAGAATTCATTGTTACTGCGATGTGCTTATTGAGACTTCGCCACCCATGTTTGTTCACCGACCTGAGATATTCGATCTCAAGTGTGTATGTCAGGTGAGTGATCTAAAGTGTGTATGTTAGGTGAGCGCAGTGTTGTGGAAAAGTCCATAGAATGGATTCTAATCGATCTAATGGCTGAGAAGGTCATGTCCGTAAAAGTTCAAGCCTCGTCGACGGGAGGACTGCAAGCAGCCCCGTCGACTGCTCGTGGATCTGGACCATCCCGAGCAGCGACGGAGAAATGAACCAAGCATCATGATGACTTGGAAAATGTGAAGCTCATCCCATCTCTTGCCCGACTATATCCCACCTCTAGCTGGCACGGTGATCCGTAACAGTGTCCCGAGGGACTTCAACTACACCTTGATTACTATGTACCTCTCAAAGGGGATACGCACAGTCAAACCATAGCTGGAGAGGATCATGACATTGAAGATCAACGAATATAATTTAGGAGACCACAAGAACTACGACATGCTCACCCTGCACAAATATTTGACCAAGACCAAGGGGAAGAAGTCGAAGATAATCCCCCAACCATGGACCATGGACATCGCGAGGTCCACCATATTGAAGGTAATGAAGATACCCCATTTTGGAAGGCATCAAGAGGTTAACGCGTGTGTTAAAATCCTGCTATCATACTTCCATGGAAATTATCTATGGCTGTACAGACGCATCACTGTCGATCCAACGCTAATCCATAGGATCACCGGATTAAGCATTCAAGGACCAGAACCACAAGAATTTTATCTAGGGAAGGCTGCAGACCGTGCCTTGGCTCGAAAAATTAAAGATACCTATGGCGATGTGGAGAAGGGGAAGCGAGGTTACAAGGTAGACTCCATTCAGAATGGTGTAGTGTGCCTAGCCTTCCAGTTGATTGTTGGTAAGATAATAAGGAAGAACGGACACACGTAGGTCACGGGGTTCATTGTTGACCTCACAGGAAAGTGCATTGAGGGACTACAGATGAACTGAGCGAGTTACCTTGTCAACCAGTTAGAGAAAGACTGTCGTGAAGCTCAGGATCAAGGCTATGAGTTTCATTTTAGTTTTTTGTTGATCCTCATCGCTTTCATTTCCTAGGAGATGCCGGAAGGTGCCACCTTCTCGGAAATTGAGCCGTCTGAACCACTAGCTGCAAAGTTCACGACGCTCTGGTATTCGAGTGACATGGCGAAGCAATGACAGTTCAACACGGTGTTCCACACCTACTACCTGTAGTTGAAGAGGGATATTGATTCTTTTCCTTGTATGAATTTGAACACCTTGCATAGGTGTAGGCCCTTTGTGAAGTTCCGCACAGACAAGAATTTTATTTATATCACCGTGTGTGCAGATGAACATAAAGAAGAGATTCAATCCTATTATAAGTTGACAGAGGAGGACATGGAAGAAATAACTAAGGAATGGACTGCAGACTTCCTTATACCCATCGACGAGGTAGAACTGTCTGACCCTGACCTCATCAGAAGTCTTGTGGTCACTCGTGAAGAGTATGATGCACCTGGAAGTAGAAGAAGAAATAAGAAGGAAGAGGTACATTATCTAAATAGTACATCCGAAGAGACTGCTTCAGAATCACCAGGAGGAGGAGTTGATGACAAAGTAGACAAAGAAGAGAACAAGGGGGAAGAATACAAGTAGAAGTAGGGCGAAGTAACACCGCCTAAGGATCCCATTGATGAGGCATGTTATCCCCGATATCTAGGGATAACTAGGAGATCATGTCTCGAGGCCCACATGGTCCTAGACCTGGGGTACGAGAGCAGATTGACTTGAACATGGCCCTTGAGGGCCCATCTTTTCTTCTTCTCAGCCATATTTGTCCTGCCAGCAGTACTAGCCTCCATCACTACCGGCTTGGGCTTGCATCAGAAAGGGCTCTTGCTCCATGAGGTAATTGGTCCAAGGTATCATGGTATGTGTCATATTTGATCATTATAAC
>JZKD02S2436548.1:299664-313025 GCA_000966675.3 Picea glauca
TAAGCACAAATTGAAGAAAGAAGGCGTCCTAGGCCTAATTAAGTTTACACCTAGGGTTTACTTCTAGGGTTTTTGGAAAGCCTTGTATGAAGCAACACTTTTCAGCCCTAGATTTCTGCTTCTAAGCTAGCCGTTTTGCCAAATAAGTCTTAAGGAGAGGTGAGAAAGCTTTAGGCCTAGCTTTAGCTACACCTAGATAAGTCTTTCTTCCTTAGGGTTTTGGATTTGATGGCCTTGCCATAGCAACACCATCAAACCCTATCTCTCTTGTCTTTAAGTTTGAGTCTTCCTAAACCATTAGTCTCACTTCAAATGGACTCCATTAATCCAAGGCACTAGTCTAGAAACTCTCTTGAACTTGTTTATGCCTCAAAATCTCTTCCAAACTACTTTAATTTGAAACTCTAACTAACCTAGAATCTAACCCTAGCGACTTGAACTAACCCTAGAGCTGATAACGTCTTGCCCTAAAATTATCTTTGCTTGGATGAAAAGGTGTGGATGAGTTATCTCTTCATAGCCATAGAGGTTTTACAAGCTTTCATTGGTTGAATTTGACAAAACGTCACTTCTTGGCTAGCTAACCCTAGACTGCAGACAACAAAATTTATATAGGTGACGTCACATGCTTAGATCTCTTGTTTATACCTGCAATGTTGTGAATTTTCTCACCTCTTTTGATAGACATTGAGTCATTCTTTGCATCTGTAAGCTTATTTTCTAAAACGTTGAGCTCTTTGTCTCTCTTTTGACTTATTGATTAAGGCTGACGTCACACCTACTGGAGCAACAATATATAGGTGATGCAACAACATTATATATATGAGCTAATTTGAGATATTTATTGCATTGATATATGATACAAGGATTGATATTTAACATTGAATGCTCTTATGCTTTATTGAAGGAGTGATATTAGTCCTTTGTATTTATTTAGCCATCATTGACTTCGTCAATAATAGCACTTAATCATTTGCTCATATATATTAGAGGATAGTCATTGATATTATGAAGTACTAACCCACTGCAAGCACATATTCTAGTTATTTGTCTTGTCTCGCAAACAAGTGCATCTTCAGTGGATATTTCTCCTTGACTATCTCATTTGGGCAGCAATCTGTGAAAGGGAGCTTCTTTGACTTGGTCCACTACCCTTTAACCCTTCATTAACCCAGATTGCTTAGGGACGTCTCCCCTAGATTAGCCCTCCTAAATAGAAAGAGCCCCCCATCAAGGTGACAGTGGGTGGGGAAGCTCCTGTTACGCCAGTTTTAAGCCTTGACTCAAGCCTACTTAAAACCCTCCTACAAACCGTGTGATAACAAGGCCAAGACCTCCAAAAAAAGGAAGTGTTCCCCCATGAAACCCACATCGCGGAAGAAATCTAAAGATAGCAAGCCACAAATGCAGATTATGCTCACGATGGATGACATAGATCTCATCATCGTCGTTGTCTCAGATACCTCAGAAGATATATTATAGTGTAGTGAAGCTAAACAAGAGACCATGTATGACCGGATCAAAGAAGAGCTGAAAAGGGTCCAACAATCCCTCCATTCCAGCCATGCAATGTCCATTGTCCCATTGTATTTTGAAGGAATCGAGTTAGGAGATGAGCCCGCACAGCTACGCCAAATATCAGATGCGACCGAAGCTCTCCTTCATCATGTTCAGGAAGAAAAAGAACAAACCATAGAGGCCCTGAAGCAAGCACAAGAGAAAGTCATAGAGAAATGTCGGGTTTCACAGCAGGAAAAAGATGACCTCCAAGAAAATTTCCCAGAGGATAGAGCGCAAATCCAGTAGGAGAAAGAACAGCTGCTTGGAGCATATTGGAGTGAAAGAAGCAGTCACCAGAGCACTTCTCTTTGTGATGGGCTTAGAAAAGATGGAAGGAGACCCAGTAGAGGATCAAGTGGCGAAGATTTCTGAATCCATTCAGTAACTCCAAGAAAGAGTAGACGAACTAGAGTTATAGGCATTGTCAAGCACTCCATAGGAAGTGCGTGATCAAAGAGAAGAAACTGCCTAGAGCGCAGTTGAGAGAATCAAAGAATTATTCATGGAATGTAAAAAGCTAAGCAGTCGAAGTGTGCAGACATAGGAGCACCTTGCAGAGGACCCTGAACTAAGGACACTGGATTCACAACTCCAGGAGGCAAAGCAACAACCAACAATGGTGCAAGCATAGTCGAATCCCTTGTCAGCAGTCGAGAGAATGAAAATATCCCAGGAACAACGCATTGTTCAATAGAAAGTCCATGCTATCCAGAGTAAATTCATGGACGTGACCCATAAGCTCTAGCTAGTATAGGATGCAACTTGCATACTTTTTGAGGAGATTGAAGGATGAGGTGCATAATTGGAACAAGTGGTCACTTCAGTGGAACAACTCTTGGCAGGACCGGTGAACGAGACATTTATTCAAGAGTTAGCTGAGAAGGAGGCTCTATCGAAGCAATAGGTCAAAGCAGCTCGAGCCAAGCTCGAGGAGTTTGAGGCAGAGTTACCCAGATCAGAGTGACTTGGGACAAGTCACAGGTGAGTGTTGGGGGCCTGTTGGCCCTTGACCAAGTTTTGGAGAACTTTGGTCATTTTTTGGGACTTCGATAGGCTAGTTGAAGGCGGAGCGCAAGGCGAAGCAGAGATCACGGGATCACGGCCCCTTTTTAGGGCATTTTTGGGTTTAGGGATTATGTAACGAGTATGGGATGTCGGCCCATGGGTTTTACCCATGTTTAGGCCCATTTTGTAATGTATAAATAAGTAGCTTGGTGATGTAAGTAGGAAATGTTAAGTGTTAAGTCAATTGTAAGTGGTGCTAAGTGTGAATTATGTAAGAGAGACATATGTGTGTTGTGGTAAGTGCAAGTAGTTGTAAGAAGCCTGTGTGCATACTGTAGGAAGGATTTGTGCCGTAACCCATCTCGGGGAAGGAGGATCTGGAAAGGTGTGCACATATCTATTGTCCTATGCAGAGTGGGTTTTTGAGGCTCTATGTATGTAAGCTGATTGACAAAAGATAATAAATAAGAAGAAGAGTTGGTGGACGTAGCCCCATGTTGGGGGTGAACCAAATATATCATGTGTTATGGTTTCTTTGTGCATTATGATAGTTATGTTATTCATGTGATTTATGCTTAGTACAATAATGTATGCTTAGATGCATCTATTAGGATATATTAGTTCTTAGTGATGTGAATGAATGCTAGATCTGATCTATTTCCAAATGTTGAGTGACTAGATGTGTTAGATATGATTGAATACTGCGTTTCTCTGTAATTAAGGTTTTATCTGCGATGTGAATAAGGGTTAAATACTGATGAATGATAAATGCTAAGTTCTTTGTTAGAGTGTGGTAATCAAAGATCTATGTGCCAGCTAGGTTGCAGACACTTGAGTTCTACAACCACCCCTACGCTTGAGTCCGGTAGTTAGGGTTTTGTTAGTGCGATGTTGAAGCGTTGAACCCTGGGTCTTCCCCTATGCCAACGAAGACAAAGAATAGGTCCATCATCAGTTATGTCAGGGATATTATACATGACCAGGAGTTTCCTATGGTTCTTTGGGAAGAGGTGTGTAACATGATAGTGTAATCCAAGATTGATAGATACTTGCAGAGTATGGGCTTTACCAAGAGTGAGGCAGATCCTAACTACATACTTGTTGGGGTGGATCTACTCATCTTGGTTATGTACGTTGATGATTTGTTTTTCATGGGTGTAGAGGATCTTATTGTAGGGTGCATAGCATATTTAGCTAGTGAGGTTGAGATGAAGGACATTGGCTTCATGCATTATTTCTTGGAGTTAGAGGTATGTCAGGTATCGAGAGAGATATTCCTTAGTCAAGGGAAGTATGTAGTAGAGATATTGAGGATATTTAGGATGGAGAATTGTAGATCGATGGCTACACCTATGGTTACCAATTTGAATAATATTGCCACTTCATATTTAGAGTTGGTGGATCCCATGATATACAAGTAAATGATAGGTTCCTTGATGTATTTGTTCAACACCAGGACAAATATATGTTTTTTTGTGAACACATTGAGTTAGTTCATGGTGAAGTTGAGGTAGGTGCATTGGATTTCAACGAAACATGTGTCAAATACTTGAGAGGTACAATGGAGTATGGATGGAGGTATATTGGAGAATATGGAGTGGAGTTGCAGGGATACTTAGAATCGGATTGGGTAGGGAGTGCAATAGCTAGAAAGAGAACCTAGGGGTGTTCCTTCAACTTGGGATCACCAGTAATTACTTGGTTCAATAGGAAGCATACTTTTGTAGCACTCAGTTCAATAGAGGAAGAGCACATGGCAATGAGTATGGATAGCTTTGAATCCATTTGGCTTTGTAAATTGATTATAGGTTTATTTGATCACGACTTGGATCCTACAATGATATACTGCGATAATCAAATTTGTATCAAACTCTGAGAGAATCTAGTATTCCATGACAGGTCCAATCATATTGAGATTATATACCACTTTGTCTAAGATAATATCTAGAAGGGAGTAGTGAAGCTTCAATATATTTTCACAGATGAGAAGGTTGCATATATTATGATCAAACTCTTGGTGAAAGGGAAGTTTGTGTAATTTAGAGACAAACTTGGAGTGGCACAAAACACCTTCCTTTCTAAGAGGGAGTGTTGATGCATGGTAGCATTAGAAATGTATTTCTGCACAGGTCTATGTGTCTATACGTTTGGAAATCATCCAAAGCTCCTTGAGTTTACTTTAATTAAAGGAATTATTAAAGTAAAGTTATTTTAATTAGTAATTTGAGTTTTATTTAAGGAAATCCTTTAATTAGCATCAGCGAATTAAACAATATCCATTGATCACAAGTGAGGTGAGAAGTAATCTCCACCGTCAATCACTTTGGAGATTAGGGTTAGGGTATAACTCAATCTTATAAAATCAAGGCTAGGGTAAAGGAGATAGACACTTACATGATACACTTGTGTTGAGGGATTTGACACAGCGAGAGTTGAATAAAAAAGGATTGTGATTCAAGGAGATCTCATAGAGGTGGAGAAGGACTTCCATATAGAGATATAGGAAAAAATAAGAGAGAGAACAACTGTACAACAGAAGGATAGGATGCCACAAAACAATGTAGGTATTTTGGGACAGTTGCGTAGTGACTGTAGGTTTCAACATTATAGTCATGCGGATAACGAAAGACAATGCAGATATCAACGTAACAGTCACATTGTTTCTGTACAGGATCATACAACAGGTTCTGCAATAGATCAATCCAATCAATTTTTTGATGTACTTTGTCTCTTTTCTTTTAGGGCCATTTTCCTAATAAGGGGTCCCTAGTAATATTTGAATTTATTTGAATGATAATCTTATTTGATGGGTAGAATATATTTATGTATTGTGCATTATATTTTTGGTTTCTAGTATTGCTTTTGCTAGATATATTTGAATTGAACATTCCAACTGTTTGTTTTTCTTTTGTGAGTTGTTGACTTGATTTGCAGTAAGAAAATCACTAGATAACAAGATACCTAGAAATGAGTAAGGATTTCAACACCTTATTTCATCATGATTACCCTTTTACATTAATTAACCACATAACAACTACCTAGTGGAACTTACAAGGATGGCCTTGTACATCAATTATATAATCCCTACATACCTCTAAGTAAAGAGGTTAGTGCAATCTCCTAACTCTTAACCACTTCTCAATCTACTTTTTAGAAACCCTTAAACCCTTAATTGAATAGTGATATAATCTAAATGGTTTTAATTCTTATTCTTCTTTTAACTTGTTTTGAACCCTTTATTGTTAGTCATTTAACATCAAGGATTATTATTATTTACCCTTTCTCGTCTTATTTCTAACCATCCTGTATCTACTTCTCCAAAGTAGGCCTCTTAAGAGATGTTGGATTTTATAGTTATCATTGTCTCCTTCCATTATTAATTTTTTTGGTTATATGTCTTGTCTTGACCATCACTCCTAAGGGGATTTCTAGGAAAGGAAGATAACATTTCTAAGGAGGATGTCTCCTTCACAATTTTTCTACAATATCTTACTTAGTTATGAAATAAGAATCGCTAGTGCCACCAATAAATGGAACTAGATTATGTGGCAATGACATATTGGTCCATCTCATCTTGTTATGTGTTTGGTTTCACCGAATGGTGATCAATACTTGAACCTTTATACCATGTGAATTTTCAAATTATTTACTTTTTCCATGAGAAGCATTAGCCTTTTATGAAGAAGAATCTAGTTGTTTGTGCCCAAATAAGACTCTATAGTGAAAACAATATATTTATAAGGAAACACTTGGGTCCAATTGCGACCCTCACAATCAATTGTTTTTATCAAGAAGTGATCTATAAAATGCACTAGAATATTTTTTCACAATGGATCTTACAACGTTTTGTGAAATATCTCTATTATGCAAGGTTTAGTTATTGTTATTATAACTTAATATAACACATGTGCTGCTTAAATTATTGAAATAAACCAAGAATTCAAAAAATGAGATAAAACAATAGACACTATACCATCCACACAATGAACAAAAGATATGCCTTGGAAAACCCAATATGGGGAAACCCAGCCAAAAGTTTAGGACTATGCCTTACTCTTTTCTTCTTGGGTATGGAATTAAAATACAAAGAAATATGAACTCACTATGGAGTTGTCATAGACATTGTGCCTTGTATGGCTGCTACAAGGTCTTCTACTTCTTTTGTTACACTCACAATATCCCACTCCTTTTCTCTACTCAACTATGGAACATGAAATCAATATAACAAGAATGGAATCCCTTCCTTTCATAGCAACCTAGTATTTAACATGTATTGATAATCACCTAGAGTTAGGGTTATGGACTTTTCATGCCTCAACTCTCGATTAGGGTTAGGTTTTTGGACCTTCTAGAATCTTCTTGCAAGTCCACACATGTGTGAGTAATGGAAGATGACGTGGCATTCACTTGGTACCATGGTGGTCAAAAAATAGGTCAACTTACAAGAGACATAACTTCCTCATGCAAACTCTGATTGAGGTGTTCTTTGTGCCACTGCAAAGATCTCAATGTGTAGGACAATGTCAAAGGGTTGCAATCTTTGTTTGCAAATTTTTTATCCAAAAAATGTGTATTTGTTACCTAAAATGGGATTTAGAAGTTTTAGGACTCCAAATCACCAAGATAGTACCTACCCCTAGAATGGACCCTAAAAGTCAACAACTCTGGATTTTGCACTTATAAAGTACCAAAATAGATGACAAATTATATGGTGATATGTTTCAAATAAGGAAGACCCTTTATCAAATATGCCTTGATGCATATTTAGGAAGATGAAAAGGTTGAAAACTCCATTCATTTTGAATTCTAGGTAATGAATTTTCTAAAGGAAATGGTAGAGAGGGGTTTTTAATTCCATTATTCAAGAGGAAGTTTGACATTCACACCCAGATTGGGAATAAAGCTAAAAAAATTATTAAGTGGATTCAAAGTTAGACTCTAAGCCCTCATAAAGTGATACATATGGATATCGGTGGCCACCCACCTCTTCCAACTGGCTCACATTCAGTTTTCATATTGGCAGTTTTGTTTCTAGATTTTTGGGTCCTAAACTTCTGGGGCCGTTTTGAGGCCCTAAACAACGCTTTTGGGCCCTCCACAGTCACATTGTAGACGGAGTCAAAGTGTGATGACATAATGTGTTGTCCTTAGATAGACCTTTCCAACGGGCTATCATGCGCCTAAAAAAAGATCGTATGCAAAATTTATGACCTCGGGAACTTGATGTACCAACTTACCCCATCGGGGCCCACTTTGGCGCTTTGTCTCCTAAGGTTAGGTTTTTGGATGTCTAGGATTTTTTATTACTTCTTGATGCTAAAATGGTCTGGAGGCCTCATTGTAATGTGCTCAGATGAATGCGCATAGCTGCCACATCTCTTCTCAGAGATTAGCTACCACCATTTGAGCAAGATTGTTTCATTTTTCATTTTATAGTTTCAACAGATTTCTTTATTGAATATAAGTTAAGCTTTACTGTATCTCTATTATTGTTCTTTTTATATCTGTGATTAATGTTATATATCTATGTTTCATTTTTTTCTTCTCATAAATCTGGATCAGTGGTATCAGAGCGGTCTGCTCTTCATTTGTTTCTCTATGCATGTCCCCAACGAGGTCAGGGTATAAGCAATTGGAACTTGAAACAATTGAGCCTTTGCAAGATCGACCTCGCCAAACCCGACGACCGCCCATGGGGGAATAAAAGAGAGACGATGGGGTAGGAAATCCCTTTAAACTATTGCTCAAGGAATCCCTCACGTGACATAGGAACGATATGATGGATAGCTTTGTGTAAATAATTCGACAAATTCCAACAAGAAATGCATATTCCTCGAGAGGAGGCTCCACACCCTTAAAGGTATAGATCAATTTTGATATTCCTATATTTGAAGGTCAAATAGATGCGGATGATGTAGACAAATGGTTAAACCTTCTAGAAGGGTATTTTTATATCCATAACTTTTCCGATACAGAAAAGATTACATTTGTGCTCCTTAAGGTCATCCCCCATGTCAAATATTGGTGGGAGGCTTTCTGTGAGAAAAAGGAAACAAAGGGATCTACATTATTTATAGTCACACCAACTTGGGGTTATTTCAGGGATGTTATTAAGGAACAATACTACCCTGTTGGAAGTTATGATGACTTATATACATGATGGACCACACTGCGGCGGGAAAGGGACCAATCAGTTCCAGAGTTCACCAATGTCTGCCATACCTTGCGCACCAAGTTGGGTATCAAAGACTTTGAGTGAAATCTAGTGCTAAAGTACCGCGATGGTATACATAGATACATTCATATAGAAATGGATTTTCTGGACATCTCCGCCTTGGGCACGATCTATCGATATGTTGTGAAAATAAAGCAGAAGATTAAAAACAATATGTGGCAATTTGGGTTTGCGAAGCCATCACAAAAGAAGCATGGAAAAGGCAGACCCAACCCATAGAAAAAAGGGCAAAGAAAGGATGGATAGCCTCAGAACAACCAGTCTAAACCATAAACAAAGAAAGACAATGAGAAGTGGTGTGAGTTCCATAAGAGACCCTAGCATAACACTGTTGAATGTCTCTCAAAGTAGTCATTGGTGTCCAAGGTGAAATCCTCTAAATCAGATGTAGGCTCCAACTCTGAGTCAAAACCAAAAAATGGGTGACAGATCATTCACGCAGAACCTAGTTCCACCGTTTCTACCACCAAGGTTGATCCCAATGAACCTGCTGAACTAGAGGAAGGTGAGAACCTCTTTCATTCACAGATGTGTTTGAAGGGTACTCTGTTACACTTCATTATTGATAGTGGTAGATAGAAGAACCTCATCTCAATGGAGGTTGTAAAGCAGTTGGCTTTGCCAACAACATCACACCCACATTTGTACACCATCGAATGACTCCACCAAAGGAGCGATCTCAACTTCAACTAAGAGTGCCACCTTCCCTATGACATCAAGTCCTTCAAAGATGAGGTATTGTGTGATGTCACCCCCCTTGAAGTTTTCGATGTTATTTTGGACCAACCTTATTTATGGAAATGTCATGGTGTATATGAGTCTATGCCTTGTAGTGTTATTATTACTTTGGACAATAAATTGTACAGGATACTCGAAGTAGTCCCACCTACTACTATTTCCTTGATCTCTACCAAGCAATGCAGGAAGGTCATCTCTCAGACCGGTAAGTTTATCTTCTTCATGGTTCACGCTAAAAGTGAGTGGAACGTTGCAATCACATCCATGGCCCCTGTGACGGGTCTCTCCACACAATAGAAGCAAGTGGATAAGGTCATGGAAGAATACAAAGACATCTTCTCCTCACCCACTGGGGTACCTTTTCACTGTTAGATCAAGCACTCAATCGATTTGACCCCTGAAGAAACACTACCCAATGGGCCAATATGTTGCTGCTCTCTGTCATAAAATGATGAATTCAAGTGTTAGATCCAAGAGCTGCTCGAAAAGGGTCACATCTGACCAAGTTCATCAGCTTGTGAAAACCCAATTGTGCTGGTGCAGAAGAAAGATGAGACCTGGTGACTCTACATTAATTAACAGGCCCTAAATAAAATTATAGTCAAGAATTGGTAACCAATTCCTTGAATTGAAGATATCCTTGACCATCTCAAGAAGTCCAAAAACTTCAGTAAGATTGATCTGAAGTCCGACTACCACCAGGTCCCAATATACTAGACCGATGTATGGAAGACTACCTTCAAGTACAAAGAAGGCCTTTTCGAATGGCTGGTCATGCCCTTTAGCTTGAAAAATTCCCTAACAAATTTCATGAGGATGATGGACGATATCTTGCGACCTTTCACCAATTATTTTGTGGTGGTGTATTTGTATGACATCCTCATCTTTAGCAAGAGTTGGGAAAAACAATTCTAGCATATTTAGCAAGTTCTACACACTCTGCGGCAACACAAGATATATGAAAATTTGGAAAAATTATCCTTCGGCATGAACAAGGTCTAGTACCTAGGCTACATTGTTGATGAGCATGGGTTTCATGTTGATATATCCAAGATCCAGGTCATACGTGACTGGACAGCCCTGACCACACTCACTGAGCTTTAGAGCTTTTTAGGCCTTGCCAAATTCTATCGCAAGTTCATGTTGGGATTCTCCCACATTGCATGGGCCCTTAGCCAAGTGACCAGCGGTGGTGGCAAGGAAAAATTCATTTGGGGTCAGTCACAATAAAAAGTGTTCAATGATCTGAAGCATCACTTGTGCTCAACCTTGTTGCTCTCATTACTCAAACTGCAACAACCTTTTGGGATTGAGACAAATGCTTCCAACTATGTTATGGGTACAATTATCACTCAGCATGGACATCCCATGGCCTATCATAGTAAGACCATATTAGATACCATCTTTAAGTACCCCACCTATGACAAAGAAATGTACTCCATTGTACAATCCTACCACTAGTGGAGTAATTACATTCTCGGGAAAGATACAATCATTCACACTGATCATAAGCCTTTGCAGTTCATGCAGACACAAAGCAAATTGCAGAATGAATGCCATCATAAGTGGTCCACATACTTGCAACAGTTCCATCTCAACATCAAGTATAAGAAATGGAGCACCAACTACATCATTGACTGCCTCAGTCGACCTCCAGTTGCAGTACTAACTACAGTTCTACACTCCTATGCACATGAGACCTCTGGATGGACCCAACTTTACAATAAATATTCTGACTTCACCATTACCTACCATATTTTGGGCACAAACACAATTGTCGTTGATTTCCATCTTCAAGACGGGTTGTTGTTCCATCTGGGTTATATTTTCATCCCATCAAGTGAGTGAGGGAAGATGATTTGGGAATCTCACTATAGTTGGGTGGTAGGACACTTCGGTGTAGAAAATACAGTGGCAGTGCTACAACAACATTTTTATTGGTCGAAACTTTGATAGAATGTCAGCAAGTATATTAGGTCTTGCACAACACATGCCATGTCCAAACTGGTCATTAAGAAACAAGGAATGTACACCCCTCTGCATACTCCCGACATGCCCCAAGAATCCATCTATATGGACTACATATCCTTCCTTCAACCAAGAAGGGAAATGACTATGTTTTCATGGTTTTTGATCGATTTTCCAAGATGGCGATTCTAGCCTCCTGCAAGAAGAGAATCACAGTGGAGGCCACTGCCAAGATATTCTTCGAACGAGTGTTGGTACATTTTGGGATACCATAAACCATCATCTTAGATCAGGATAGTTGGTTCCTTAGCACATTATGGTCGAGCCTTTGGTCACAAATAGACACCAAGATCACCAAATCCACGATCTTCCTGCCCCAAACAAATGGCCAAACCGAGGTTGTCAACAGGATGATCATGCATATCTTGTGCATGTACAATTCCAAGAATTCAAGCACATGGGATGAGAGTCTTCCCTATGTTCAACATAGTTACAACATAGCCATACATATCTCAAACAAACACAACCCCTTTCAGGTGTGGTTGGGATTTCAACCATTGGGTCCCATGGATGTTGCACTACCCCTTGCATCCAAACAGACATGATCATCCCATGCGCAAAATGAAGCCGAAAAAAGCCACCCGGTTCATTGAACGAATCTATCACATCTTCCAATAGGTTCAGGATATTTTGCAGAAGTCCAATTCCAAGTACAAGTAGTGCCATGATCAACATTGGGTGCCACACAAGTTTGAGGTGGGAGATAAAGTTTGGTTGCACTTGCAGAAAGAACGCCTTACAATACCCCGTCAGAAGCTTTGGCCACTCCGCTATGGACCTTACACCATCACCAAGGTTGTGGGTGACAATGCTTTTGAGATCAACATTACCCCCTTCCTTGGCCTGCACCCAATGTTTAATGTGGACCTCCTTAGGCCATACTTTCCATCCTTATTAGACACCTCAGGGATAGAAGAACAGTTGACACCAACATAGCTCAACCCTGACTGCATGGAACAAACATCCATTGATCATATCATGGACACAAAGGTCAAGGGCACTCACCAAGATAAGCTTCAACTTTATCGTGTTGTCAAAGCGGAACAACTCTTTCATCAAGGCAAGTGTCTCACCTGAGGCCAAATTCAACATAAATTTCCTCATTTGAAGGGGGAAATCAATGCAATGGATACCATTGATTCATAAGAAGGGAGGATTGATCCAGGTGGATATTAGTGGCCACCCACCTCTTCCAACTGGCTCACATTCCTTTTTCATCTTAGCGTTTTTATTTTCTATATTTTCAGGTCCTAAAATTCCAGGGTCGTTTTGAGGCCCTAAGCATCATTTTTTGGTCCTACCACAATCAAATTGTAGATGGAGTCACTTTGTGGTGTCATAATGTGTATTCCTTGGATAGACCTTTCCAACGGGCTATCGTGTGCCTAAAACGAAGATCGTATGCAAAAGTTACGACCCCGGGAAGTTGATGTACCAACTTACCCCATCGGGGCCCACACGAGTTTTGGCGCTTCATCTCCCAGGGTTAGGTTTTTGTATGTCTAGGGTTTTCTTATTACTTATTGATGCTAAAAATTCCCGGAGGCCTCATTTTAATGTTCTTAGACAAATATGCATAGCCGCCACATCTCTTCTCATAGATTAGCTACCACCATTCGTGCAAGATTGTTTCATTCTGCATTTTATAGTTTGAACATATTTCTTTACTGAATAGAAGTTAAGTTTTACTGCATCTCTGTTATTGTTCTTTGTATATCTGTGATTAATGTTATAGATCTATGTTCCCTCAAATAACTCAAATAATTCCATCTCCCTCACTTCCCAATCCGCTCAT
>JZKD02S2436548.1:315931-330850 GCA_000966675.3 Picea glauca
TATATATATATTGATATTGCAATTCAAAATTCTCAATATATTACAACATTTGTTAAACAATGCACAAAATAGTACAATAGAAAAAACTCAACCCAAAGGATTTGCATAGTCATATGTAAAGTTTACCTTAGGTGAAGCTATGTTTACCATATAATTGGAATGCAAGGTTCCATGCTAAAGCCTCATATGTATAGCAGTATTCTAAACGTTCTACGAAATGACTCTTCTCCGACGATTTTTTCGGGAACATTTGCCTGAAATCCAGTAAGAAATTGTTATATCCATTTGAGTGATTATTTCTATATAATCTGAGTGCCCCATCGGTTTTTAGGCATGTTGAATCCATTTTTGCATTCAAAAATGGATTTTAAACAACAAAAACTAGTGATTTTCTGCAAATTTGTGTCATCGAATTCCGACGAAAAAAAACATTTCGTAGAACAGTTAGACAACACCCATATGTATATTTTGGTTTCACTAGTGGATTAGTTTGAATTTATTGATCCTTCTGATCTTACCATTTAATTTGATGTTATTCTTCATTCATATGCATATATGCTTATGATTGATTAATGTATATGTTAACCTTGTACAATATTTTACTGCAAACAAATTTTCAAAAAAAGCAGAAAAGATTCAATGGAAAATACACACATTACACAAAGATATTTCCCCTAGAAACCAAAGCTGGGAAAACCAACATATTCTATATTCATTCACATCATACATTGTTTACAATAGAATATACATATAGGAGCCAACGTTATCCAAAACCCTAATCCAATGACCTGGATTAGTCAACAACCCTAATTCCTTAATCGGAAATAGAAAACCATCGGAGAAAAACCATGAGCCGAAAAACCGCCCATAAATGGACAAGAAAACTAAGGATCACCCAAAATTGGACACAAAAATCTAACAAGGTGTGTTGAGGATATTATTGTGTTGCTTCTCCAACAATGCTCTGAAACCATAATTCAATGAAATCAATTCTTGGATGCTAAAAAATATTATTGTCTTTGATTGGATGGAGAGTTTCCAATCGTAACATTTTTTCATTTCTCTCCTTATCACTATCCATGTCAAATATTCTAGATTCATCAACAATGTATTGAAAATACTTTTCCTTCATGTAATGTCCATCTTGCTCATCATTTTTCTCAAGATTCATGTCTTCCACCAATTGTTCTTGCTTCCAAGGCTCTTGAGCCTTTTCATTGTCTATTACAAGGTTGAAATATTCTTGTGTATTTGGTGGAGGCTCGTCAATTTCATTCTCAAATTTGTTGCTTGAAATATATTCATATGGAGAATATAGAAGGCTGAAATTTTCTTCTTGTAATTTGGAATTTTCAGCTTCATCTTCAACAACATTAATTGACTTAGAAATTTCATCCACTTTTTTATTAGATTTTTCTTCAAAATTGGTCACTCCATTATCTTGCTTCCATATGGGAGAGGGTGGGTGGATAACAACATTTAAAGCATCAACAAAAACATATGAGTGCACTTCTGGGATGAACTTTTTTGCAAATGAATCTTCTAACACATCCCAGCTGGTAATGGAGTTCATTATTAATGAACTATACCATTCAAGAGAATTCTCTCGAAGTGTTTGTAGAAATTATCTACATGTAACATTGTCTTCAGTGAGGTTGAAATCGTGAAATGTACTTTTAAAATTACACAAATGTTGGTTTGCATTTTTTGAAGCTTCCCCAAAGAATGTAGAAAAAATTTCAATAGAAATGTCGAGCATTTGAAAATATACTTCTGGTAGATTTAAAGGGGTTTTATGAAATCACCTCCTTCTTTGGGTATTTCTTTGTTTTGTTGAGTCTTGTAAAACCATTGATGGGCTTGATGAAGAATTTAAAGGAGCATGATGACATGAATGAAATTCTCCAGAAGAATCACAATATGCATCTTTTTCAGACTTTTGAGTCTTTCCAATGGAGTTTCCAGGGAGATCATTCTCTCAAATCTTCGATGTTTCTTGGGTCTTTTTGAAAATATAAAAATGTGCAACATACTTAAAAAATGAAAAACAATTCAAGAATCTTCCTTTTGAAACTTTGAGCCATGGAGATTTCTAGTTCTTCAATATTCTGATCTGAAGCAAGGCCTCAAATATCTTGAAAATGATTTTTTCCCCAGTATGGTCGCCAAAAATGTTTACGCTTGATTCCATCATGATCGAAACGACAACCTCACGAGGATATGAATCCTCCTGTGTTTTTAAAGAGGTGGTACTCCTCTTTGGATAAAAGTTATAACTAGAATATCTTGGATTAGGAGAATGCTTAAGAAGCAAACCCTAGGTCTTTATTGCTTAAATTTATGAAATTATATGGTCTTCAATAACCTGATATAATCTTTATGTACAACAAGTAGTCTCTTTACAATAAGAAAAGATTGAAGGAGGGATTCAACATCATAATTTCTTCATTATCAACATCTCATACACAATATTCTTAATCATATATAAATGCATCCATGTCTTCTTCACAATAAATACGAGAGAATAATTTGATCATCTCAAAGAATTTTAAAAGAGTACTACTATGAATATTAAAAGAGAATTTGATAGGTCAGTCTCAAATACCTCATACTTAAGACTCAAAGTTACAATATACAGTCGAAATCAACCCTGAAGCAATTGTTTATGGAGTTTATTCATAAACAAATGTTCTTCATTACAAAATATTTGACAGTCAATCTATATGGCTATAAATACTCCATGATCATACAAGAAAAATATTTTGGAAGAATACAAGAAGAACACTCAAGAACTCAGCCGTGTGCCCAATTCAGAGACTCAAGAATAAATCTATGAGAAATGGTGTAGAAGAATAGAAAGACTGGAGAAGATGAATATATATTTTCTTTGATCAAAAGCTTGGCAGTGTATTCATGGTTTTACCTTCTTCTTCCTCTGATCTTCTACCCTGCCCCTCTGATAATTCTGATTCTAGCCCCTTGATGATGTCTTTCTTCTCTTTCAAAGTCAGTTCTTCTAACTACTTGAGTAGTTAGGGTTTTTCCTTCTTAAATTTCTCGTACAATTTTATTATTGAACTATCATGTTTAATTAATTCCTCATTAATTCTTAATTAATGAACTTACGTCATTAATATCCATATTTTTAAAATGGGTCCCTTTTTGTTTTAATTAAACTTTTATTTTCAAATTTTAATTAATTTCCCTTTTTAAAAGAGGATTATAATTTAATTTAATGGATAGGATAATAAACCTTTCAACTATTTAAACAATTTTTTATGTGATCTCCCTCTTCTTATATTTCCAACGATATATATTTTATCCAAATACGACTCCCAGATATCAAGACATGACCTCGTGGAGTCGAGGTATTGAACAAATTTATCAACAAAGCATAAAAATGTTATTGATTTATATTTTATTTTTTCATAATATTTTTGGCAATTTTCAGGTCTCAATACCTTTCTCATCACATTCTTTATATAAATACCTTTCCAATAGTATAAATTTTTGATGCAGTAGCATCGTCAGCATCGTCATCTAGCACATGTGGCAAGAAAGCTCCATGCTCGAGAATCATTTCGGAATCTCAAACGCTGGGAGTTACTCCGCATCTTTTGGGGAGCTGATGAAGAACAAAAGAAGATCAAACACTTGGAGGTGGAATGATTATGAGCGATCATGGAGTTTCACTCCGAGTCTTGAATGTAACTAAACTTAGGTAGCATTTAGGTTTTCGTTTTTGAGGTAGATGAGTATTTGGGGGAACCCTAAGGACCCTCTGAGATAAATAGAGGTTTTGTACGCCCAAATGAGGCTGCGGCGAGTTAGTAGGCATTTTTGAGTTTTATTTACTATTTGACAATAGTTGTACACATTTTTTCTGTCTGAGTGAATATGACAAAGGAAAATTGACCCAAATTCATAACATTGTTACTGTTTGAAATTATCTGTTATTGTGTTTTCATAAATGAATGGATTTCGTTATGAATTGATGAAACTGTGAATGTTAGTATAAGTTTAATTTGTTTCTCTTCTATTGAGTGAGTGCAAGGTGTGCACACGGAATTCAAGGAGTGCGTTGATGGAGTCTATTTCGATTTTGAAGCTCAGAAGAGATAGCACAAAACTTTCCCTTTGCAAGGAGTTCAAAGTGGCTACTACAAGGCGTGCACAGTCAGCCGCAAGAACTCAAACCTTGCGTAAGGATCTGTTGCAAGGAGTGCACAGATAAGAGACTCGACTAAGTGTCAAAGTGACCCTTTAGGAGGTCAAAGGAACAGAAGGAGAGGAATCTCAGAAGAGATAACTCTTTCCAGAGGTGCAGGCGAGGCCCAAGAAGTGGACTCATGGAAGAATCAAAGGTCAGAGCCTTTAAATGGTCGAAATCTTCTAAGTTGGGAGAAAGTGCAATCTCAGAAGGAGAAGCGATTGTGATCATTGGATCGACCATAAAGAAAGATTTGGACTGCCAAAACATATTCCAGATAGGAGAAACGCACAGGGGAGGATATTAGACCCCAACCGTCGGATCTGAACATGAGAACCAATAGTCGTTGGATCCAGGGGTAAGTGCATGAACCTTAAAATTTTGGAAGCACACAGGGTAAGAAAACTCACGAAACCAAAATTCACGACTTAATCTCAATTGTTGAATCACGGAGAGATCTAGACCACCGATCAGAGGCAATCGTAGAATCGACAATCGAGATTTTGGAGCATGAAAAACACCATCTTCCAAAGTCGCGAAACACAAAGTCATGAGTTGATCTGAGCCATTAGATCATGGGGAGTTGTGAGTCATCGATCTGGCGCTCACAAATATCAGGAAACCGGGGACCGAGGGAACAGAGGTTACGCAACCCCCAAAGTCGTGAAACGCAAAATCGTGACTTGAACGCGGTTGTCGATCGAAGGAAGATTGTGGATCGTAGATCTAATCATATCGAGATTTCCCGATACGTGAAATCCCGACGCACTTGAGAGTTGAGCCCCGGGTCATGACCGGAGGTCATAGAGAGGGAATATAAGGGAGGATATAGTGCACGCTAGACTCTTGTTGAGGTTTTAGAGGTCAAGAGAATCGAAGTGATTCATATGCAAAGACCCGATGTGCAAAATCATGAAACACCTTTTGGGTTAGGCTCGTGGTCACAACCCATGGTTGCATGAGAGAAACTTGCGCCTAGCACTTGTTTGCGTGACGAAGTTTCGTAAAAAGGACCTATGGATAATTCTGGAAGATTCCTGCACGAAATTGAAGAGTTGTTCCAGCTTAAAGATTGAGAAGATCCAGTGATCGAGAGGTCAGCAAACCCTGCTGAGGTGGGGCAATGTATCAAGTGGTATCAGAGAAGGTTTTTGTTTGCAAACTGCAGACAAAAGAAGGATGGTGAAAGAATACAGTCTGATGCCATTAAGTGGTATCAAAGCACCAGAGGTTTTGATTGCAGACATTAGGAAAAGGAGAAGATACAAAATAACTCGAAGTTGTACTCTGTGTGTGAGAGACAATCAACACAATGCCACCGAGGAGATGAGTGGAACAACCTTTAGCCAACCGAATTGTAGAAATGGAGATGTGAGAACTTCGTGCAAGATTAGAGGTGATGGAGGAAATGCAGAGAAGAGCACCTGATAATGGAGACATCAGTGATGCAAAGAGAGAAGAAGTAGAAGTCGAGGAAACTGTAGGAGAGAATGTTGTCGAAGAATGCTTGCTGAGAGAAGTTGTTAGATTGGGAGCTAGATCCAAGATAGAGGTCCCAATGTATGAAGGAAATTTGGATGTTGAAGAGATGCTGGATTGGGTAGTATCCATGGACAAATATTTTGACTATGAAGATGTCAATGAGGAGAAGAAGGTGAGACATGATGTCACCAGGCTCAAGGGACATGCAACACTGTGGTGGGATGAACTGCAAGCTGAGAAGAGAAGAAAAGGAAAACAAAAGATAAAGAATTGGGACAGAATGGTAGCCAAGCTGAAGGCAAAATTCATACCCAAATATTATCAGATCAATCTATTCAGTAAGCTGCAGAACCTGAGACAGAAAGGTATGACAGTTAAAGAATACACATAGGAGTTCTATAAGATGAACATCAGAAATGGACAAAGAGAGAAGGATGAAGAAAAATTTTCCAGGTATATAAATGACCTGAGGTATGAAATCTAGGATCAGATCAACATGATGTCAGTAAGGACAGTGGAGGATGCTTATCATTTTTCACTGAAGGTGGAGGAGAAGTTGGCCAGAAAACAAAACCAACAAGGTAGAGGTAAAATCCCAGTCCCGAAAAAAGGCAAGGGAGTTTCCCATGACAAGGCACAAAAATCCAAAGATGACACTAAGAAACCACATAGTCACTCGGAAAGAGGAGGAATTTCATGAGGAAGACAATATGGTGGAATAAGTTCTTCCAGAGGAAGAGGAAGAGGCAGAGGAGGAGAATTGAAATGTTACACCTGTGGAAAGGCAGAACATGAGGCTTGGGAATGTCTCAAGAGAAAGAAAGAAGGAGGAGGTGAAGATAACATTTCAGAAGCACAGAGAGGAAATGTTGAAGTAGAAGGCATAGAGGATGGAAGATCCCTGATGTTGAGAAAGGTTCTTTTAAAACCATAGGCAGAAGTTGAAAAGCCAATGCAGAGGAACAGTCTCTTTAGAACGGCTTGCAAGACTAAAGATAGAGTATGCAAGGTGATAATTGATAATGGGAGCACTGAAAACTTAGTAAACATAGAGATGGTGGAGAAGTTGGAGCTGGAGACAAATGCATATCTGAATCCATACAAAGTCTCATGGTTGCAGAAAGGACACCAGGTAATGGTTACTAAACAATGCTTGGTTGAGTTTAAGATAGGAGGATATAGAGATGAAATCCTATGTGATGTAATTCCCATGGATGTATATCATATTTTTTTGGGAAGACCATGGCAGTTTGACAGGAATTTCATTTATGATGGGAGGAAGAATACATACACCTTGGAGAAGAATGGTAGGACACACATGTTGTTGCTAATAGAGGAGAAGAAAGTGAAAGAAGAATCCAACACAAGCATACTTCTCATGAGTGGGAAGGAACTCCTGAAAGAAGTCAAGACAGGACATGCGATGCAAGTTGTTGCGGTGAGGAAACCTAGAGTTGTCCTTACAAGTACTTCGATGGATGATTTACCTGAAGAAATTTGGGAATTGCTGGATAATTTTGCTGGCATAATGGTGGATGAGCTGCCTAACTCATTGCCACCCATCATAAGTATCATCCATCATATCGATTTAATACTAGGAGAAAGTCTGCCAAACAAAGAAGCATACAAATTGACACCTTGAGAGAATGAGGAGATAAAGAACCAAGTCTAAGAATTGTTAGACAAAGGTTTGGTCAGAGAGAGCTTGAGTCCATGCGTAGTTCCAACTGTGTTGATTCCAAAGAAGGATGGAGGATGGAGAATGTGTACAAATTCAAGAGCCATTAACAAGATCACCATAAGGTATAGATTTCCTTTTCCAAGAATGGATGATTTAATGGACTGTTTAAGTGGAGAAAATTTATTTTCTAATATATATTTGAAAAGTGGATATCACCAGATAAGAATGAGAGAAGGTGATGAGTGGAAGACAACCTTTAAGACAAATGAAGGTTTGTATGAGTGGCTTGTTATGCCATTTGGTTAACAAATGCCCCGAGAACTTTTATGAGGTTGATGAATGAAATACTGAAAGACTTCATTGGCAAGTTTGTAATTGTATATTTGGACGACATATTGATCTTTAGCAAGACTAAAGGGGAGCATTTGAGACAACTGACACTAGTGATGAGAAGACTACAACAAGAGAAGTTGTTGATAAATCTGAAGAAGTCCTCTTTTATGAAGACACAACTCATTTACTTGGGTTGTTTTATCTCTTCAAATGAACTGAATATGGATCCAGAAAAGGTGAGAGAAATCAAAGAATGGCCATCACCAAGGAGCATGTTTGAGGTAAGGAGATTCCATGGGTTAGCAAGTTTCTATAGGAAATTAATCAGAGACTTCAGTGGAATTTGTGCACCAATGATGGATACAGTGAATAAGAAGCACAAGTATTTTAAATGGATAGAGGAGGACGAGAGGAGCTTCAATATACTGAAGAAGAAGATAACAGAACGACCAGTTCCAGTATTGCCAAATTTTGAAAAGACATTTTAGGTGAGATGCGATGCAAGTGGAGTTGTAATTGGAGCAGTTTTGAGCCAGGATAATAGACATGTTTCCTATTTCAGTGAGAAGTTGAATGAGGCCAAGATAAAATACTCCACGTATGATAAGGAGTTTTATGCCATATTTCAAGCCTTGAAGAAATGGAGACATTACCTTGTCCCACAGGAATTGTCTTATATAGCGATAACCAAGCTTTACAATTCATATCAAGACAGGAAAATTTGATTTAGAAACATGCAAAGTGGATTGAGTTTATGCATAATTTTACTTTGTCGTAAAATATATTCTTGGGAATGCTAACAAAGTTGTTGATGCATTGAGCAGGAGATGTTTGATTCTGTAGGAATTTCACATGAAGACCTTGGGGTTTGAACACCTTAAGAATATGTATTGTGATGATGCAGATTCCAAGGAAGCATATGAAGCATGTGAAAATCGTGTGCTGAGAGACAGGAGCCATTGGGCATAGTATATGATTCAAGAGGGATTTTTGTTCAAGGGAAATCAGTTGTGCATACCAAAATGCTCAATGAGGAATAACCTTTTGAAGGAGAAGCATAGTGGGGAATTGGATGGACATTTCATCCATGAAAAAACATTTGCACAGTTGAAAAGTTCATACTATTGGCCAGGCATGAGGATAGAAGTGATGAAATTTGTGAACAGGTGTAGAATCTGCCAACATGCAAAAGGTAAAATATATAACATTGGATTGTATCAACCATTGCCAACACTAGAGAGGCCTTGGGCAATCAGTTGTGCATACCAAAATGCTCAATGAGGAATAACCTTTTGAAGGAGAAGCATATTGGGGAATTGGATGGACATTTCATCCATGAAAAAACATTTGCACAGTTGAAAAGTTCATACTATTGGCCAGGCATGAGGATAGAAGTGATGAAATTTGTGAACAGGTGTAGAATCTGCCAACATGCAAAAGGTAAAATATATAACATTGGATTGTATCAACCATTGCCAACACTAGAGAGGCCTTGGGCAATCAGTTGTGCATACCAAAATTCTCAATGAGGAATAACCTTTTGAAGGAGAAGCATAGTGGGGAATTGGATGGACATTTCATCCATGAAAAAACATTTGCACAGTTGAAAATTTCGTACTATTGGCCAGGCATGAGGATAGAAGTGATGAAATTTGTGAACAGGTGTAGAATATGCCAACATGCAAAAGGTAAAATATATAACATTGGATTGTATCAACCATTGCCAACACTAGAGAGGCCTTGGGCAATCAGTTTTGCATACCAAAATGCTCAATGAGGAATAACCTTTTGAAGGAGAAGCATAGTGGGGAATTGGATGGACATTTCATCCATGAAAAAACATTTGCACAGTTGAAAAGTTCATACTATTGGCCAGGCATGAGGATAGAAGTGATGAAATTTGTGAACAGGTGTAGAATCTGCCAACATGCAAAAGGTAAAATATATAACATTGGATTGTATCAACCATTGCCAACACTAGAGAGGCCTTGGGATGCGATAAGCATGGATTTTTTGTTAGGACTACCAAGAACAAAAAGAGGATGTGATTCCATATTTTTGGTTTTGGATAGATTTACAAAGATGGCACACTTTATCCCATGCCATAATACCAGTGATGCAACACGTGTTGCACATCTATTTTTCAAGGAAGCTGTGAGACTTCACGGCCTACCCAGAAGCTTCGTCTCGAACAGAGACACAAAATTTGTTGGTCATTTTTGAAGAACATTGTGGAAGAAGTTGGGGATGGATCTATCCTTTAGCTCAGCTTATCATCCTCAGACAAATGGGCAGACTGAGGTGGAAAACAAAATTTTGGGGAACTTTATGAGGAGCCTGGTCACTGAGCATCACAACCAGTGGGATCAGATTATGCCACAAGAAGAATTTGCATATAATGACTCGCCAAATAGAAGCACTGGAAATATCCCATTCTAGATATGGTATGGAATGAAACCCAGGGGATTATCTCAGTTGAGAGACTTGGGACAGAGTAAGATTAGAAGCATTGGAGCAGAATATTTTGCTGCAGAAATGCAGAAGCTCCATAGCCATATCAGAGGAAAATTACAAAACTCTAGACAAGAGTACAAGATTAGAGTTGATCAATATGGTAGAGAACTTCAATTCGAGGTGGGAGATCAGGCTCTGGCACATCTCAGGAAAGAAAGGTTCCCTAGGGGAACATATAACAAGTTAAAAATGAATAATATAGGGCCATGTAAGATCTTGAGGAAGCTTGATGCAAATGCTTATGAGATTGATCTGCCAGATGATGTGGGCATATCGCCTATATTCAGTGTTTCAGACCTGTATCCTTACTGGAAAGATGATGCAAAGGGATCAGAAGATCAAGATAAGATTTACTGGGAGAAACAAATGCTTGTAGCAGAAAAACCATAGATGGAGAAGATCATTGATTAGAGAATTGGCAAGAAGACCAGGAGGAAGACCTATTTTGAATATCTGGTCAAGTGGAAGGGACACCCAATAGAAGATGTCAGTTGGGAAAATGAAGCTGATATCCAAAAGAATGGAAAGTCAGTGCAGGAGCTCATGGACAGGAGTCCATGAATTTTTTCCCGGGGGGAGTATGATGCAGGAGCATCTTCAACGTCGTCAGCTAGCACACGTGGAAAAAAGCTCAGCGCTCGAGAATCATTTTGGAATCTCAAGTGCTGGGAGTTACTGCACATATTTTGGGGAGTTGATGAAGAACATAAGAAGATCAAATGCTTGGAGGTGGAATGATCATGAGCGATCATGGAGTTTCACTTCAAGTATTGAATGTAACTGAACTTAGGTAGCAGTTAGGTTTTCATTTTTTAGGTAGGTGAGTAGTCGGGGGAACCCTAAGGACCCTCTGAGATAAATAGAGGTTTTGTACACCCAAATGAGGTTGTTGCGAGTTAGTAGGAGTTTTTGAGTTTTATTTACTGTTTGAAAATAGTTCTAGCCATTTTTTATGTCTGAGTGAATATGACAGAGGAAAATTGACCCAAATGCATAGCACTGTTACTGTTTGAAATTCTATGTTATTGTGTTTTCATAAATGAATGAATTTCGTTATGAATGGATGAAACTGTGAATGTTAGTATAATTTTCAATTGTTTCTCTTCTGTTTAGTGAGTGCAAGGTGGGCACACAGAATATAAGGAGTGCATTGACAGAGTTTGTTTTGATTCTGAAGCTCAGAAGAGATAGCACGAAACTTTTCGATTGCAAGGAGTGAAAAGTGACTGCTGCAAGGCGTGCACAGTCGGTCGCAAGAACTCAAACCTTGCGTAAGGATCTATTGCAAGGAGTGCATAGATCAGAGACTAGACTAAGTGTCAAAGTGACCCTTTAGGAGGTCAAAGGAACAGAAGGCAAGGAAGCTCAGAAGAGATAACACTTTCCAAAAGTGCAGATGAGGCCCAAGAAGTGGACTCGTGGAAGAATCAAAGGTCAAAGCCTTTAAATGGTCGAAATATTCTAAGTTGGGAGAAAGAACAATATCAGGAGGAGAAGGGACTGTGATCGTTGGATTGACCATCGAGAAATATTTGGACCATCAGAACATAGTCCAGATAGGAGAAATGCGCAGGGGAGGATATTAGACCCCAACCGTCGGATCTGAACATGAGAACCAACAGTCATTGGATCCAGGGATAAGTGCATGAAACTTTATCTTTTGGAATCGTTCAGGGTAAAAAAACTCACAAAAACCAAATTCGCAACTTAATCTCAACTGTTGAATCACGAAGAGATCTAGACTATCTATCAGAGGCAAGCGCAGAATCGAAAATCAAGAGTTTGGAGCACGGAGAACGCCATCTTCCAAAGTCACGAAACATGAATTCACGAGTTGATATGAGATGTTATATCATGGGGAGTTGTGAGACGTCGATCTGACACTCACAAATATCAGGAAATAGGGGATCGGGAGAACAGAGGTGAACCAACCCCCAAATTCGTGAAACATGAAATCATGACTTGATTACAGCCGTCGATCGAAGAAACATTGTGGACCATAGATCTAATCATATCGGGAGTTATCGATACACGAAATCCTGACACGCTTGAAAGTTGAGTCCCAGGTCATGACCTGAGGTCACATTGAGGGAAGATAAGGGATGAGCTAGTGCATGCTAGACTCATGTTAGGGTTTCATAGGTCGGGAGAATCGAAGTGATTCATATGCAAAGACCCAACGCGCAAAATCGTGAAATGCCTTTTGGGTTAGGCTCGTGGTCACAACCCATGGTCGCATGAGAGAAACATGTGCATGGCGCTTGTTCGCACAACGGAGTTTCGTGAAAAGGACCTGTGAGTAATTCTTGAAGATTCCTGCAGGGAATCGAAGATTTGTTCCAGCTCGAAGATTGAGAAGATCCAGTGACCAGGAGGTCAACATACCCTGTTGAGGTGGGGCACTGCATCAATTTTGCTACAAATAGAGGTCAGGAGCTCAAGATATAGCCTTTTCAAGACCGTGACTCAGGCACCGTCAATCAAGTTTGATGGGAAAATGTGGGCCCTTGGATTGAATTTCGACCTCCTTTGTTAAATTTCGACTTTTCTTTATAATTCTTATCCCACATGCATGGGATTCTAAGAGTATTTAGTGTATATATTGAAAAATGTAATATACACTTAGTAATAATCAAAGGAAGACTATGGATACTTGTAGCTCGACCACTTAGAAAATTAATGAATAATTAAAATTTTGATTGACCAATCATAGTCCATCTCATGCCTAGTTAATGCCCACCAAAATCCTCGTAATCACCTATTCATCATGAGTCAACATCCACATCATCGCCAAGTGTCCTTGTGTGATAGGATATCATATTTTCCACATGTTTCCACCTAATTTGTTTCCATGTGTCATGATTTTACTTTCTTCCATGTGTCACCAATGCTTAGTTGCCACATGTATGTCATGTGTCACTTGATGATATTCCCATAGAACTTAGGATAAGTTAAATATTATTAAAATAACATAGAGAATAGGCAGGGTTATGTGAACACAAAGGTAGGTAGGGAGATAATTAATGGTAAAAAGTTGTGAAAAAAATCTAAGTGTGGAGAATTGGCAGACATACATTTGCAGACTTACAAAGTATATAATATGAAAATCAAACATGAGTCTGAAAATTCGAAAGTCCAACATTGACTAAGTGTTGGAATATTTACATAGTAAAGGGTAGTAAAAAGAGTTGTGAAAATTCTAAGTGTAGGTGCATTATGAGGGTGGCAGAAGTCAAAGGTGCATTGTGAGGGTAGTGAACATCAAATATGATTCTGTGAGTCTGAACCTGACGTAACTCATGAAATTGAATAAGTGTTGGAAGATATATAATGGATTATGTGAAAAATGGAAAGAAATATGGAAAATATGGAATATAAAAAGAATTATATGGAAAATAAAAAGAATCACGTGAAACTTGGAAAGGAAAAAGGGAAAAGGTGTCAGGAAATGAGAGACACTTCCACACTAAACCTAGCATAAGGGAAGAATGATTTAATCAGGAACGTAAATGACAAAGAAATCACAGAGTATAAAGATATTTTACCCTGGAAACCCAAACCAGGAAAACCAACATTCCTTGAGCGTTCTCCTCTCTTGTTGTCTTATTCAATCTGAATAAAAGATTACATGTCTAACCTTGTTTCACACCTAAGACATAATCGACAACATACCCTCTTTCCTACGCAAGAACAACCTTGTATCCAATATGGCTTAAATATACATGACCAACAACCTACAATTTTCTCAATATTTACATTAGCCTTTATGACCTTACACCATGCCTCTTTGTAGGCTTTACAATAGGAGAAGCACTAAATAATTGGTTGTAACACACCCACTATCGTAAATTAAAAATTTCTTTGAATTAATCTCCCACACATGAGAAATATCCAGAAACCTGCACTTGCAGAATGCCAATCCCTGGTTCAATATCGGGATTCGGGGTTTCGGAGGTTGCGGTGTCGAGGGTCCCTGTCCTCTCGAATCCTCGATCACCGATGGAACGAATTTTCGACGTGCCCCTTTGGTTGCCTCAGCCCCTCTTGGTTAAGCCTCTGGTCCATACGACCTGTTTCTATATGACCATATGAAAGCTTCTCGTCGGGGTTTCGGAGTTTGCGGTGCCGAGGTGCATATGTACCCGGAACTCCCAATCCTCCGATCCCCGATGTGCTCCTAGCGTATTGGTTGTCCGGCTAAGTCCTGGTCAATACGACCACAACGTTCACAAGACCACAGTCTTAATTCTTGTCGGGGTTTGGCGCCTTTCCATGTCATGGCGCACAAGTCCCCTGGGCACTCGGCGCGCCTTTACACTGGCTAGCCCCCTTGGTCATACCATGGTCCATGTGACCACTTACCATATGACTGTAGCCGTATAACCTTCCATTAGGGTTTCAGCATTTGCGATGACACAAAACACATATACCCGGGACTCGCGATATCCCGATTCCCAATTCTCTCCGGATGCTCGACACGTGTCCCTTGGATCAACGGCCTATGATGGTGTCGGAAACTCGCATATCACGGTTTTGTGATGTAAGGGTTTCATGTCCTTGAAATCCCCGATATGTCGATTCCCTATATGTCGAACTCCGACTTTCTGGGATCTCTCGCCACGCGTCCTCGCTGATGGACGGTGTTGATCCCGTCGGGAAATCGCGGATCGCGATTTCCTGTTGCGAGCGTTCCATGCCC